>JALMQS010000030.1:3004345-3081036 GCA_024734495.1 Forficula auricularia | reverse complement strand
ATAATTAGATTAAATTAAATATTAAAAAATGTATTTCTTAATTTAATTTGATCTTGAGATAAATTCAATTTCTTTATTAACTTTAAAATTTAAATCAATGTAATAAACTATTAGTGGGTTTTAAGTAAAATAATTATTAATTGAAATTTTTTCTTTGAACTCTGGAACAATGCCCATTTGGTCAGCTCATAAGTATTTCTGAGAGGTGTTTTCAAGTACTGTGGGAGAAGCTGTTGAAAGAAGAAATAGATGTCGAAACGTCGTGAATTCTAATGAGATTTTCTCATTAAAAATGTAGAATCTAGGTGGTTAAAGCTAAAACTTCTATTTCGATACTCAATAAAATAATTCAAAAAATGATGTTTTCTGTATTATTGAAGCTAAAAAGCCCAAAATACACTCATGAACAAAATTAGGGGAATGTCGAAAAAAAG
The DNA here is from genome assembly GCA_024734495.1 of Forficula auricularia. Lineage (NCBI taxonomy): Eukaryota > Metazoa > Arthropoda > Insecta > Dermaptera > Forficulidae > Forficula > Forficula auricularia. The sequence continues at coordinate 3,080,602 of JALMQS010000030.1, read as the reverse complement.
CCTGAAAAATATGCTTATTGACCGACTTTTTTATATATAAATTTATATATTTTAATACAATTTGATAGCTGTATATGTATATAATTAAGTAATGGAGAGGATTCAGCCAATGTGTAGCTTATATATATATTATTATATTATATTTTTTTTAGTCATTTATTACTTTTTTTTAAGTGATTTTGATAATTTTGACATTAATTAACAAATTGTAAAATTTTAAAATAATCTAAAATTAAAAAAGTATGTCATATCTGAAATTAAGTGATTTCAATGTTTGACTGTATTTTTTCTTTATAAAAAATTTAAATTGTTTTAATAATTTGTATTCCCTCCCCTGGCTCTGATAACACATTTAACTCTCCTAGGCATGCTCTTAATTGTGTTATCAATGAATTTTTGAGGTATTCGATACGCTTCCTCAAGAAGTGCATTTTTCAGTTCCTCTAGGTAACAGGAGCTAGAGATCTCTTCTTCAATGGTCTTCCCAACATGTCCCAGACATGCTCAATAGGATTTAAATCTGGAGAGCGTGCAGGCCAATTCATTGTCGACAAATTCACTGCTGACAAATAGCGACAAACTTTCTGGGCTACGTGAGGGCGAGCGTTATCATGCATTAGAATAAATTGGTCGCCAATGTATGGTGCGAAAGGCATTCCATAATCTTCCAGAATGTCTGAAATATACCTTTCAGCATTCATTGACCCATTTTCCACGATGTGTAATTCCGTACGTGCCCCCAAAGAAATGCCAGCCCAAACCATAACAGAGCCGCCACCGAAAGCCGTCCGCGGAAGAATGTTCCATTGATGGTACCTCTGATTGCGACGTCTCCACACTTCACCCTTCCATCGCCTGGCTTCAGACAAAATCTTGATTCGTCTGTGAACAAAACATGGCTCCAATCCATCTCAGACCAATTCTCATGGTTTTTTGCAAATTGTGGACGCTCTACTCGATGACGTGTCTCTAAAAGGGGACCCTTGGCCGGTCTTTGCGATAATAATCCAGCTTCGTTAAGTCTTCTTTTAACTGTCTTAACAGACACTGTCACCTGTCTCACTTCTTTCAGTTGATTTCGGATGTCACTTCCGGTATGGGCACGATTTCTCAGAGCAGAGCTAACAATAAATCTATCGTCCCTAGTGGATGTAGCCCTTTTTCTAACTTGGCCTTCACGTCTCTTGTATTGCCCAATGTTGCGATATCGTTGTATAGTAGATTTCGATACACCAAGCATTTCAGCCACTTCTTTGTATGCCCTTTTGCTGTTTTCAATTAACGTAACAGCTCTGGCGACCTCAACTTCGCTCAGGTCCGTCATTTTGCATTTAATGTCTGACGAGCCAATTTTTTAATAATAAATCAACTTTGTTCAATCAATGTTATAAAAAAACTTAACACTCAATAAGCAATTTGATACCAATGTACCTAATAAAGATAAATTTTATAAAATTTAAATAAAATGTGAGATTTTTAAGGAAAAATCAATATTTATGTGAGTGATTTAATAAAATTAAGTTTAAATAAGCTGACGTGTTCTGATGTGGCCTTCCACTTGACTTTACCATACAACCTGGCCCCTCACTTATATTTAATAAAATTATTTATAATCATGTAGGGGTGGGGGGGGGTTAGTTTTTGCATTTTTAGACTCCTGGGGGCCCACTGATTATGTATACAAAATTTGGTTGAGTTTGGTAAATGGTCAAGATTTGCATATTTTGACCCTACACCCCCCCCCCTCCATTTTTGGCGGTTAGTTTTTGCATTTTTAGACTTCTGGGGGTACCACTGATTATGTATCCAAAATTTGGTTGAGTTTGGTAAATGGCCAAGATTTTTAATTTTTAACCCCCCCCCCCCCCCCTTAATTTTGGGTCGATATGCACCAAAATCTATCTAATCAGCTCTTAATCTCAATGGAACAAAACTACTTGTGAAATTTGGTTTCGATATTCACACTAGTTTTTGAGCTAGCTCGTCCACAAAAATTTGGTAACGCACAGACTAACGGACAACCAACTAGACAACCAGACAGACAACCAGACTAACTAACAGACATTTTGACAAAACAATTATTATCTCGAAAAATATAATTTTTTCGATGTTCACTTATTTGGACTTTTTTGTAGAGCGAAATGCCATGGTTTCGCTCAATTTTTTTAATCAAAATAGTTTCATCCGTTTTTGAGATATTTCGAAAAAAAGAAGGAAAAAAAACACTTTTTTTCATGCACAATTACAATACTTGACCATACCCTGTATGGTAAAGTAAATAATAATTAAATATCCCAGCTCCCCCAATCGATCGGAGATTTTTCTCTTCAGCAGGGGCGCGACCACAACCAGATCGTGTAAATACAATTATATAAAAAGTTAAATTTAGGGAACGAAGAAAAGATTATTTTTATTATAGACAAAATTATAAGCCGGGGTTCGAACCCGGATTCTTCGCATATGCGCTGCGACGCTTTTTCATAAGAGCCCTAGCCACTATATCTTCTTAGCCATTGATCCCCGAACTCAAACTAATACCTAATGTCTATATGAATTATAGAATTTCTTTAATCCCTTCCTCGTTCATTTTTCGCAGCCTGGCCTTGACGCATTAATTAAACAATTAAATATCCCAGCGCCTCCCAATCGATCGCAGACCCCAAAGGTCGAAAATAATTTTCTCTTCACAACGAGGCCGTGTTCGGGGATCAGTGGGGTCAACTCAAAACACCCATTTTACCTCACCACTTTAGATTTTCTTGAAATTTGGTACACTGATATATTGTGCTAATATGAATGAAAATACAAAATTTCAAATTTTTATCTTAAATAGTTTTTTTATACGGCCTTGTGAAGTTTTCAAAAAATCGCAAAAAACGAACAAACAATTTTGAAACTGCTCTAAAGCTATGTCATGAAAAGTTAGTTAATTTACAATAAATATTGTTGTAAGCTAAATGGTTTGATAAGCACATGTTATCTGAAATAGAAATTTCCCTTGCATTCACTTGATCCAGTCTCTGCAGGTCTAGCAAGTTGGAACCTGTCTGTGGTTGTGAGCAAGTTAAAACAAATACCAGCCTGCCAAAAGCCAGGCTGTCTCCACAAGCAGTCCTTGCTGACAAGTAGTGTTTTAAAATGTTAGTAATGTCTTAAGTATCAATTCCATAATGTATAAAAATTTTTAAGAAAAGAATAGAACCTGACTTCAAAAATTAAATGCAACAAATAAAATACACTAAAAAGTATAAAATAATTATTATATTATTTAGTTACTACAAAAGGACGAAATATTAACATGAAATTACTTTTTGAAGTCGGTGCCAAACAAACTATACCTATAAGCGAGCGTACCCACCAAAAGTACTAAAAGATCCGTCGAGTGCGATTCATAAAAGGTATATGTTTGGCACCGTCTTCAAAAAGTAATTTCATGTTAATATTTCGTCGTTTAGTTGTAACTAAATAAGATAATAATTATTTTATACCTTTTAGTGTATTTTATTTGTTGCATTTAATTTTTTGAAGTCGGTTTTATTTTTTCTTAAAATTTTTTATTTTTCTGTTTTTAGTGATGTTATTAATAGTGATCCTATATCATCAGAACTTGACCAAATTAATAGTGTACCATCCCTAAGATACCCCCTTTCCAATAAAAAAGAATCATCGAAATCGGTTCATAAACAAAGAAGTTAGTCCTGAACAAACCTAACAAAAAAGGTCTAATACCTACGAAAAAAATGGAACCAATCGGAACGTAGAGCTGGACCCAATGCAAAAAAAAATTTTCAAAATCGGTTCACAATTGGCGGAGATATGAGGTAACATAGGCACAAAAAAAAAAAAAATAAGTCGAATAGAGAACCTCCTCCTATTTTTGAAGTCGGTTAAAAATAGTTGTTATACCTTACATAAAACAATTGATACGTTAAACTTCTGTGTTTTTTTGTGTGTTTTAATAGCTAATTTATTTCTTATTGGTTTACAATTAATATTTTTAGTTCCGTGTAAATTTTTAATGAAGTTAAAATAAAATCTCACCCTTCAATATCACTCATAAATACATAGTCTTGATTATAAAATCTGCATAACTATTGTAAAGCTGACTTAATGAAATAATTATTCATGTATTCACCAAACAACAAAAACAATATGTTCAACTTGAATTGTAGATTTTTATAATGTCATTTTGTTATACAGCCTAGCAATTTTGCCCGAAACCGCCATTTAAATATAGCCTAAGAAATATATGTTTCATGAATTTATTATTAAACAGTTATTTAATTAGGACAGAGTGTTTATTTCATAAACATAGATTAATATACACAAGTGATTTTTCATAAAATGTCGTTTCACTACATTAAAATCATTATTATTTGGTCAAAACTGGGTATTTATGAAAAACAAGAGTCAGTAATTATTTTTTAAACATAGACCCCATTACCATCCCAGCATTATACTTTGCATAGTAGTTTATGAAGTACTATCTATTTACAGAATTTTTTGAAAATTTTAAAATGGTACTTTTTAGAAAAAATCAAAATCAAAAATTTGATTTACATTTGAAAAAAAAAAATTATTACAACCTATGTCATGTTGTATGTCTCTGAAAAGAGCATTAAAAAAGCTGCAAAATGACACCTGTCCCACCTCTCTAACTCAATTAAGACAGCTTTTAGAGCAGTTTCAAAATTGTTTGTTCGTGGTTTTTTTGCGATTTTTGAAAACTTCACAAGGCCGTACAAAAAAAACTATTTAAGATAAAAATTTGAAATTTTGTATTTTTATTCATATTAGCACAGCATATCAGTGTACCAAATTTCAAGAAAATCTAAAGTGGTGAGGTAAAATGGGTGTGTTGAGTTGACATGGAATGACCCCACTGATCCCCGAACACGGCCTCGTTGTGAAGAGAAAATTATTTTCGACCTTTGGGGTCTGCGATCGATTGGGAGGCGCTGGGATATTTAATTGTTTAATTAATGCGTCAAGGCCAGGCTGCGAAAAATGAACGAGGAAGGGATTAAAGAAATTCTATAATTCATATAGACATTAGGTATTAGTTTGAGTTCGGGGATCAATGGCTAAGAAGATATAGTAGCTAAGGCTCTTATGAAAAAGCGTCGCAGCGCACATGCAAAGATCCCGGCTGATCCTTTTGTCTATAACAAAAATAATCTGTTCTTCGTTCCCTAAATTTAACTTTAAAAATAATATTTAAACAAATTAATAAATAAACTAAAAGATAAGAGTCACTTTTAATCGAATTATAGTTTTTTTTGTTGTTCCGCTAATTTTGTCTTAAGTATAGTACTTAAGTACTTTTAGTTTCTTTCTGTTCTAATTGAAAAGTTTTTGTTTTTGCCGAGAGTAGCAGAGTTGTTGATTCACAAAGAGAAACGTTGTTGTAAAACAAGGAGAAAGGGAAACATATTGTTATATTTGAATGTGAACCGAAAGGAATGTCTTTATTAGTTCCTTGTCGACCACCAGTGATGAAGGAACACCAAGTTTTCAATATCCATATGATATTGACTCCATGAAAAACATTTATAATTGAAGAAAGACTGATGATGAAGACCAAGTCTTCGAAACTATAGTCTCAAACAAATAAATAATATATATATACAGATATATCATCTCGATATATATATGTGTGTATGTTTATTTGCATCAAGCAGAGGACAACCTCTTTGTTTCTCTTTGTGAATCAACAACTTTGCTACTCTCGGCAAAACAAAAACTTTTCAATTAGAACAGAAAGAAACTAAAAGTACTTAAGTTGGAAAGAGAAAAAGGAAAAATAGGGTATTTTGTTAGGCGAATCAGTAGAGACTTTGCTGCCCTTTGTGTAACGGGTGCCTTGGGGACCTATTTATAAACATAATGTTAAAGTTATAGGAACGTTAACATCAGCACCCCTCGTTCAGAGGGCAATGCGGTCAAACAGAAACGCTAATACAGATATACATATACTAAAACATTATAATAGAAGTGTGATAAACATACATTAGTTCATAATTTTTCCTAATAGTTTCTGGGATTTTTGGTTTTGTCACTCGAACCGCTTGAATATATAATCCTGGTGCCATTTCATTTAGATCTCTTTGTAAAGCTGTTTTAAGATTTTCATCTATTTGATCAAAGAGATCAATATAAACCTATAAAAAATAAATATTTTTAATTTTTTAATAATAGTAGTTTTTTTATTATTTCAAGATTGAATAGAAGAATGAAAAATTATACATAAGTATTTTAAGTTTTATTAATTAGGATTAATATTAAAAACTTACCTCTTGTAAATTATGAACACTACAAAATTGATTAAGTTCATGGTGGACTTTATTAAAAATCAAAGTTTTATCATAATCCGCCGTGTAATTTTTAACAATATCAAACACTGAAAGAAAAGATTGTAAGTTACACTAAAGTAAAAATACTTTATCCCATAGAGTCTATGTGTGGCGTAACTTAACGTAACTATGCTCTATGACAGTGTTCTTCAACCTTAGACATCCCACTGAATCCTTTTTTTGAGACAATTTTTTTATGGAACCCTTCGTTCAGTAGCACACCCAGGTTTGATTTTTTTTTTTTTTTTTTTTGGGGGGGGGAGTGTCGTATTACATATTATGAACAAGGTGCGTCCCTGCCTTTGTTATAAAAACTTTAAGGTAGTTCTTTCGCGACAGTCCACACAAAAAGTTTTATCTTCGTAACAACTCTATACATACGAACGGTGCTAAAATTTTAGGTTATGTTTTTTTAACGTGACTACTTCTCACACTACTATATCCTCTTTATGAATGGATCGTTTCCAAGCCATTGATGTCTTATATCCCCTCCACTAAAAATAATCGACCAAATATGTTTTTTTTATTCTTTATCAAAACTACGAGGTAAATAATTTCAATTTTTTTTTTAGTTACTCCGTATATATAATGGGTGAATTAAAAAGTTCTGAGCCTTTTTCGTTAGATGGCTTTAATGAGCCATATCTCACGATGTATACGTCGTATCTGGTCATTCTTTTTTTCGATTTAAAAGTGACATAACGCTTTAAAAAAAGTGCTTTGACAGTTTTGTGTTTGGTGAAGCGAGTTGTGTGTTAGAGCGTTCTAAAATGGAGGTAAAAAAAGAGAAAAATTCGATAGATTCTTCGGAACCACTATGACAAAGAGGAAAAGCGGAGCAGGAGGCCAAAAACATGTTTGGTGTTTATGGACCCAATACAGTATCGAATTCAACAGGAAAGCGGTGGTTCCAACGATTCCGTTCTGGTAATATGGACGTCGAAGATGAGACGCGCTCTGGTAGGCCAATCGTTGAAAATGTCGATAAAATCATGGAAATTGTCGAGTCGGACCAGCATGCGAGCACTTATTCCATTGCCCAGGAACTGAAGATTATCCAGAAAACCTTTTGGAACCATTTGCATATGGCTGGTCTCAAGAAGACACACAAATTGACGCAAAAGACTCTTTTGGACCGGATTGATGCCTGCGATTTTTTGCTGAAACGATGGCGATGGCGATGGGGATGGTGACTAGCAATGAAAAATGGGTCACATACGAGAACAACAGGCAAAGAAGATCGTGGTCCAAGCGCGGTGAGCCGGCCTAAACGATCCCCAAGCCAGGATAAACGGCCAAGATGGTTTTACTGCGTGTTTGGTGGGATTGGAATGGAATCATCCACTATGAGCTGCTCCCATAGGGCTAATCACTCAATTTGAACCTATACTGTCAACTGACCAGATTAAAGCAGGCGATTGAGGAGAAGAGGCCAGAATTGGCCAATAGGAAGTGTGTTGCGTTCCATCAAGTGAACGCCAGGCCGTACACATCGTTAACGACGTACCAGAAGCTCCTAGAGCTTGGATGGGAGGTTATATCGCATCATCAGCCGTATAGTCCAGACCTGACACCAAGCGATTATTACATTTTCAAACATTTGCAAAATTTCCTTGATGGTACAAAACTGGCCTCAAGAGAGGCTTCTGAAAATAAGCTGGTCAAGTTTTTCACCAATATGGACGAGGAGTTCTTCTCTTCAATCGCCCTACGGTTCCGCGGAACACAGGTTGAAGAACTCTGCTCTATGGCATAGAGCATTAGTTACGCTACGCTATGGATAAAGTAAAAAAAAAGATTTAGTTATTGATCAAGTTACCGCTATCAGGACTTAGTATATTAACCACTTCTATTCTGTCAAAATAAATCATAACACCACCACTTGTTCCACATGGAACATTCTTTACCTCGTCAGTCTGAAGTGTAACCTGAAATTCAAAATCAATAAACGATTATCAAATAAATTTAAAATGATTTTGGGATATACTTAAGTAATATTTTCATTAATGTTAAAGGAAGTTTTTTTTTATTTTATTAAATAAAATTTGTAAAGATCTTGACTTAAAATATTTTAATTTCTTATTATTTGAGAAAAAATTTATTTGTTCTTGGTGTACATCTTCAAGAACAGTAGCATTTAAAGAAAATTGGGGGGGGGCTGTGCGTACCATCTTCTATTTTTAAAAATAAATTTAAAGAGTAATTGTTCTTTAAGGTAGTTGTTTCGTGACAATACAAGCAAAAAGTTAATGCTAGAGTATATAGAACAGACAATAAGGATTCATAATTCATAAGCCCAAAACTTTTTGCTGTTTATGTATCAATTCTAGCCAATCCCGTGCTCGTTTGACAAATCTGGCACCATTGTAAGAAATTGAATATTTTTATATTAAAATGACAGATAAAATACATTTTAAAGGTCGATTTATTTCTATAAAAATCGTTTTGTTATTTTTTAACAAATGTAATCAACGCCTACGTTACACTTTATGAAAATTATCATTTTGAAAAAATCTAGCGCTTTATACATCTTTCGCTGGTTAAATAAATGCGCAGTTGCCAAATTGTTTTTTATACATTTTTCATTATTTATTCCTTATTATCTCAGAAACTGTGTTGTAACTATGAATCAAAATTGTCTTAAAATATGTATTGATTATTGTTTATTGTTGGTTTAGTTTTTTATAAAAATGGTAAGAAGGGTTTCTTAATTATAATTAAATATGTAAGTAAATTTTCCGATATCCCGTATAGTGCAATGTTAAAGAGCCTGAAAAACTCGATTTTTGAAATTTAATATCTCCGGAACTGTATTGTTCATAAATTTCGTTTTGCCATCAATCGATGCAGAAATATTTAAATAATAATCTGTCTAAATTTCAAAAAATCCTAAGAAAACGCATTTGGCGGAACAACTACCTTAATGTATTATAATGAAAAATAAATATAATTCTTTTAAAAAAAACAATCACTAAAAATTTTGAGGGAAAATTTACCCTTTTTACCAATTATTAAGACATACGATTTAAATTTTTTATGATTAAAAGTGAATTAATTTTTAAAAAAGATAGTATTCTTTAAAAATCTAACGGCACTATAGTGGCTATATTTTCTCTAAATTGTTATCAAGAATTTAAAGGCAGAGAATTAAAGATCAAATTAGTTATGTCAATCATCAGGGACCGTCTTCAGGAGTGGGTAATAATTTTGGCCATTAGTATAAAGTTAGATTTTTTTAAAAATGCCATCGTTCCTCTCAGCTCGGCTCTCCGGGCAGATGGTTCTAGTAACCAGTTTCTCGATATGGGATTAAGTATTAGAAGTCCAAAAATGAATAGTTAGCCAAAAAAATCTGGGCCCAAAAATGTAAATAAAATGCTTTTTTTAATTAAGAAAATTGATCAAAAGAAAAAAAAATGTTCCCAATTAATTTAGTGCTTAAAATTTAATTTTTTGCCCCCCCCCTCCCTCACTTATTTTGGGTAGTTAGGGGATGATTTTCAAAAATCCTGAAATTAATTTTTAGATTATTAAGTAAAAAGCAAGTACTATCCTAAGCTTAATAGATATTATCTAAACAAATATCAATACTTTTTGCCCATTTGAGCCCCTTTTGGGATTTAAGGGTCGAATTTCAAAAAATCCTTTCAAATATAGATATCTTATACCTCTTAGTAGATATTGCAAAATCAATTGTTAATATATTTTGTTGCTTTTGGCCCTCTAAGAGTTTGAATTTCAAAAAAATCCTTTCAAATTTCACCTCTCCGACATAAAAGGAATGAATTAATCAAGTAAAGGGTGTGTAGTTTCACCGTGAAACTACACATCCTTTACTTTATTAATTAATATCATGTTTCACCTAAAACCTACACCACTTTCCCTAAGTAAAATAAAAGGAATGTTTTAGGAAGATTTCATGTTTTTAGGATTAAAGGTTTGGGCTGGGCGTTGATGATCTATCAATTAGTCAGTCTAGACTTCTTTGATAGATATAGTTAAGGTAGGGAATCCTTGGTATGCGAGCCCTACTTTCACTTGGCCGGCTTATTTATAGATACTATCATGGCTTGTGCAAGGATGAAATAAAGTTAATTATTTCATCATGAAAGCTTACTTCAGCGAATCGCAAACGGTCATTTGAGGTCATATAGGATAAGTGTCGAATCGAATCAATTAATTGGTCAATATATTGATTGTTTTAAGTTAACTTCTGCTGCAACTTTCTCCTCCGTGGTTCAATCTTGACCGAAACTTAGAATTTTCAGTTCTTGATGACTCTCAAGGGTTGTTTGTCTTCATCCCTACACGGAATGCTTTCATGTTTTAAAAAATGGAAGGTTCTAGGATAGGTGCTAACTTTCTGAAGCTCAGCTTCTTCCAATGATCATTATATTAAAATATATATATAAAGAAATTAACACCGGTTTAAATAATATCTTGAAGATGTGAACCATTATAGTTAAAATGTGCAGAAAATTGTGCATTATACTAAATATGTAAATTTATGGATGTCTATAAGAAGTTTTATTTCAAATGATTTTGGTATTTTACCTGAACTGATCTATAGCTTGTAATAAAGGGAACCATCATATGAAACCCAGGTTGACTAGTATTGGATAAGAGTGCACCTCCCTAAAAAATTGAAATAAAAGTCAATCAATAATCTCAATATTGGTATTTAAAATGAAATCAATATAATATTTACTCGATAATAAACGCCAACATGTCCCTCTTCAAGTTTATGTAGAGAGAAATGTAATGTTACTGCAATCACAATTAGGAATACTGCTAATAATCCAGCAATTTCAGCCATTATGTATTTGATATTATTTTTATTGCAAGAGAATAATAAGTTAAGAAATTATAAATATTCCTACTTATAAAAAGCTTCTGATTATTAATTATTAAACATAATAAGAAGTTGGATTAAAAATATCCAAGTTGAAAATCTTCCTTCGTTTGCGACACTCGTGCTCTCTAGTGGCAGACAGGAAAACATTCAGACACCAGCGAAGGGAGAGGATTCTTTTGAATTGAACTTTCGACTCGGTCAGTCATTTCTAACAAATTTCCATTTAGTTATATGCTGTTTTGTTTATTTTGTTTTCATAAATTATTGATTGATTTTTATTTTATTAAATGAATAAACTATTTTATAAAAACAATCAAAAAACGTCTCCAGAGAAATTCTCGCTTTATAAATGAAAAAAAAATTAGCAAAATGTAGTTGTTTTATAAAATAATAATAAAACAACTAAACATGTTAGTATTTTGAAAAATAGCAATGCTGAAGTTTGTCTCTATAGATCTATAATTTCTAGAGAGCAGGGATCGGGAAACTTTATTCGGTATCAGCCCCCATAGGCCATAGCCAGCAGGGGGGGGGGATTTATGGTGTTAACCCCCCCCCGCTCCTGGAAATGTTGAGGTAAACAACGAAATTTTACAAGTTACAAATAAATGCTAATTAAAAAAAAATACTCTGATAAAAAAATGCAAACGGGGCATCAGGGAATAAGTCATATATATGTCTCCTTCTCCTTAAGAGTACCTTATTCTATATACTTCCTTAACCCATCGGTGGGTAATTTACCCCTCCTCGAAAAATTTTTCTGGATTCAGCCTTGTATTGCACCCTAAAATATTGATTTCGCCGTTATAACCCCTCATCGTTTCAAAAGGGAAAAAAATATAAAAGACTATTTAAATGCAAAATTGACTTTTGAATCAAGTTGCATCAAGTATACAGTATGAAAAATATAAATTATATACGATAAAATGAATTTACTAAAAAAAAAGGAGATAAAAGAAAAAAATTAAAAATTATATTTAAAAAAAAATGCTTCTAAAAAGTACAAAATAATGTAATACACTTAATCAAAAATCGTGGGACGCAGAAACATATATGTGTACTTTTAATTAATTTCGACAAAGTGCCCCATGCTTTTTGATTAATTATTACATGATATTGTGTACTTTTTAGAAGCTTGTTTTTTAGTTTTTTTAAAATATAATTTATTTTTTACTTTTTAGTCTTAATTATTTTTATAGAGAAAAGTTTGAGGGAATTTAACAGAATGAAATGTATTAATTTTTATATAATTTCATTTAAATTGAGTAGGTAAACAATTATTTTTATAGAGAAATGTTTGCGGAATTTAACAGAACAAAAGTCACATATTCATTCATACACAGGGGCGGATTTAAGAGACCCAAGGCCCCTAAAAGGCACTTGACATTTGCCCCCCCCCCCCCCCCACCACCACCACCTCGAAGCTATTTTGGAAATTAAATGCACTAGTACAGAACATATTTATTTATTTTTTTGTTATTTATTCAAGAACATTGTATTTGTAGGGGCATCTAGCCTTTTTAATGTACAATATTAGGCCAATTTAATTACAAAGAAAATAAACAATATATATGATACAAAACAGATCAAGTAAGAGAAAAAAAATTAAAAAGGGAAACAACAATTATATGGAACAAAAACAATAAATATACTAAATATAGAGAAAAGAATAAAACTAAAAAATGACATATGATATATATATATATAAAAAAGAAGAGAGGAAAAAAGAAATTTTTAATCGACTTAAATGAGTTTAATAAACATCAGAATAATACATTCTATGTTACAATATTAGTTACGTTATTCTATAAAATTTATACAATCTTACGGCGAGACTTTCTTCTGTGCAAAAGAACGAATGACGTCTTCATAGTCAATTGACTGCATTATTTCTGACTCTATGTACATTACAGAGAGTGAATTGAGCCTGTTCTCTCCTATGTTAGATCTTAAGTAATTCTTTACTCTCTTTAGCGCTGAAAACGACCGTTCTGCTGAGCCGTTTGACGCTGGTGTACACAACACCATTCGGAACGCAATTCCTACGTTTGGATAAATGCGTGCTTATGTAAATGGAGCAGCAATCCAACGTAAAAACTCTTAGTAATTTTAATGAGAATGTTAAGCGATATTTGTTTAGCCAGAGATTGTGATTGCATACTTGTATGATATTTGTAATGCCTGTTGTAGATCCCTTGTGATCTTTTTAGGTTGAAAAAAAAGACTCCGCAACCCCAGGCCGGCTAGGCCCCTAGGCCTGGGCCTTGTGGGCCTAGGCGGAAATCCAGCACTGGCCGTGAATAATGTCGTTTATTTTAAAAAGTTATAATAAATAAATTATAACCCCCACCCCTTAAAGCCTCATTTTTATGGAATACTTAGTTGATTTACAACCATTCAACATCTGTTCGCGATACAATTGGATAAAAATCGAACAAGGGATCGTTAATCCCTATGACCTATATGACTTCTAGAGATTAGAACCTCCAATCTTTTAAGAGCCACACCGACCTTCCTCAATCGGACCTAACCCGTAAATTTTTCTCACCATGTTAAAGTTATTCCTGATTTATAGGTGTTGCACTTTCTTAGAGCAACACACCTTGCATAAATATCATTAAAAAAATTTAAACCATTTATTGATTGACTTTATACAAAGATTTGTATTTATTTATCATATTTATATGTAAATAAAAATTATATTTATTATTTATTGAATAATTATAATTTAAATATCTAAATTTAATTGGCAATTGTGAAGATTAAAGTAGCGATATATAGTTTCTAATTACACATGTATATATATATATGTATAGTTGTATACCTGTCGGGTCGTGTATATGAAACGAAAATGTCAAAATGTTGGCATCATCTTTATAGATGAATGATCGACAGCATCATGTTATTACTAAAGTCAATGCTTGTTAAGTATTATTACACTTAATTTTGTTTAAATAATTTTTTAAAATGGAATTTCCAATCAAAGTAGCAGTCAGAGTAAGTAATTTAGTTATAGTCTTAATAATTTGGATTATTTTAAATATTTTTGTATATTTTTAGGTTAGACCTCTACTGCCTAGAGACAAAGTTCATTATCAAAATACACCATTTGAAGTAAATACATACTCAAATCAAATTATTGTAGGAAATCAAAGTATTTTTAATTTTAATTATGTGCTCCCTCTCAATTGCACACAAAGTCAACTTTTTGATTTTACCATTTATCCTTTGATAAATAATGTTTTAGAAGGTAATCAATAGAATTCAACTATTTTTTTTTTCGTTATGTCTAAAATATTTCCATCTTTGAACTACCCTGTCTGTCACCTCTCGAAATTGTAAATTTTCCGAAAATCGCTTCCTAGTTTCTATCACTTTCTTTTAAGGGTGTTCTGGGCTTCTGACATTTGTAGCAGCTCGAAATGATGTTTTTTATTCACTTATTCTACCTCATTTTGTAAAATTTAACATTTTAAAACATCACTAGTTTGGCTCGCTGAGCACTCAGGCGGACTATTGAATTAACTCATAAATTTTCAATTTTATTTTTTTTCTCGTGCTTAAAAATTTCTGAAACCTGGAGAAACATTATTTTCAAATATGATTTTTCTCTATCTGGATTAAGAAGGGAACATCGTAGAAAGTTCTTTTTGGCCCCAAAACAAAAAATTATTTAAATTTTGGGCTTTTAGCTTCAGAACTTTCGGTTCAAATTTGCAGAAAAATCAGAAACAAATCGAATCGCTATCTGGACAGCTCTTGAACTGTTGTAGCTAATGAAATGACAAGATGAAATTTGTCACTATGGTTTAAAGTAAATTAATATGCTGCACTTTTGCGCCAAATTCCTAGCTCTAATCATTCTCTGCCAAATCACCAATATTAGCAGAGAGCTGAATTTTTTCACTCTTCCTCCAATATCGTCTTTTGACTTCCAAAATGAAATAAATAGCGAGAAAAAAATCACTTCTTTAATTTATTTATTTGTTCATTTATTTACCCACACAAAATTGCAAAGAAAAAAGTAAACAGGAACAAATCTTTATATAAATCTCATAAATCAAACCTTTCATTTCACATAACCGACAAATTTATTTAGAGCAGACTGGAAAACATCAAACTCATCACAAATACTATTACCAAGTGAAAGAACTCTGGGAATAAGTGAAAACTGGAGAAAATGTTAGTGCTATAATTTAAAAAAAAAAAAATCAATTTTCTCTCTTTACACTTTGCCACTTCAGTAAGTGTACATTCAAATGTAGCTATCAGAATGGGATTTGCAAGAACATTTCTCCTGCCCTTTTTCCCATACTGCTATCAACTATTTCGTTTTTGTTAATCTTCTGAATCTTCAAATCATTCAAACAAATCGATGTTGCACCCACTATCAGTGGCGTAGCCAGACTTGGGGCGGGTGGGGCAAAAATGCTCTGACTAAAATTATTACCCCGGCCAAAATTATTTGAACTAAGCGATTTTTTTTCTTTTTCCTGCACTGTTAAAATTTCTTACATAATTTTACTATAAAAAAAAAGGGAAGTCTGGCCTCAAAACTTTTTAATAATATTACATAGCAGCATTGTAATCTTACAACATATTTTTTAGTAACATATATCTAATTAATGTAAAAAAAAGTAAATTTACAATTTATTATTGCAATGAGTTAATGGGATTTTACCAATATAATATAGAATTTTTTTTACTATAACCAATCTTGTAGATTTTTTACTGTATTGTAAACATATTATAGTAAATTTACCATTTTTTTCAAAGTCTGCATTAAAATAAACCAAATGCGTTACTTTTTCTTAGATTAAACCATTTCCCGACTTAAAGAGCTGTCCAACAAACATATAAATAAAAAAACCTAAAAAGGTACTCATTTTCCCGAGTTTCTTGTTTTTCCCTTTTGATTTTGGTTAGATATAAATAGTGAGAGCTGGGGGCGCTAAAGGATACGGGGCTGGGAGGGGCCGTCGCCCCCTTTGGCTACGCCACTACTCTATTGAATCAATGTGAGTTTTATAATAAGATGCCCAAACTGTAAAGGCAAACTCGAAAGTAGAACGAACCAGATACAAATAAAATAATTTTCATCAATATCTTAACAACAC
Source organism: Forficula auricularia (assembly GCA_024734495.1). NCBI lineage: Eukaryota > Metazoa > Arthropoda > Insecta > Dermaptera > Forficulidae > Forficula > Forficula auricularia. The sequence goes on along the minus strand of JALMQS010000030.1, from coordinate 3,064,277 downwards.
TGATCATCATTTTAAATCATAATTTGGGGAAAAACATTTTATCACTTTCAAATTTTTCATTTTTAATTAATACGAATTTGCTCTTCTTTCAGGTCAGGATGTGTCTATTATTATGTATGGCCAATCGAATTCCGGCAAATCTTATACTCTGGTTGGACCTGGTTTACACTGCGCTTATAGTGAAACCGAATATGGAATCATACCAAGAGCGACAAGAATTATATTTAATCGGCTATTGGTATATTGGTCACTATTTCGAATTATTCTTATCAATTTAGATTTTATTATTTATTGTATTTTCATTTATTTTCTAGCAATATCCCAATAAAAAATTTAGAATTACTGTCTCATTTATAGAATTAACTAATGGAGGAATTTATGATCTTCTAAACACAAGTTATTATAAAAATGAAATATTTGTAAGCTTTAATGAAAAAAGTAAGTGGATATTTATATTCCTAATCAGAAATTTATATATTTCTATTTATGTATAATTTTTTTATAATATGTTGAATTTCTATTAAAAGGTTCAGTGATATTATCAGGTGGTGAAGAGATTGAATGTCAATCCATTAGTGAAGTTTTCAATTGTTTACATGTTGGCATGTCAAACAAAGAAGTTGCTTCAATGAATCATCAATCATGCAAATCTCACACAATATTTACTTTGAAAATAGAAGAACATTGGCTTCTAGGTATTGAATTTTTGATAATTTGTTCGAATTTTTACTTACTAAAAAAAAATATTCAATATCTATATTTAAAATAGGATATGTCGCATTTTACAATTAAATCTTTTCAGGTAATTTTGATTTTGAGAATTCTTAAAAGTCAACCAATTGTAAAATAAATGTGTTTTTAACAGATAATAAGTAAAAATATATTTTTCTAGGTGGGTTTCACAAATAAAACAAATATATGTTTTGAGTTTTTAACAATTATGCCTAATTAATCCTTTTGAGAAAAGTGTTCCTTTTTCTCAAAATCTTTTCTATATTTTTATTTCGCGACACCCTTCATTTAGGACATCATGACCTCAGTTTGAGAAAAGCTGGCGTCGAATTTGACATTACTTTTTGAAATCGGTGCCAAACAAACTATACCTATAAGCGAGCGTACCCGCCAAACTTACTAAGTAAGATCCGTCGAGTGCAAGTCATGTTTGGCACCGACTTCAAAAAGTAATTTCATGTTAATATTTCGTCGTTTAGTTGTAACTAAATAAGATAATTATTTTATACCTTTTAGTGTATTTTATCTTATTTTTAAGTTTTTTTTTTTTTATGCAATCGAATGCAAGAAGGGGCGCACCAGTAAAGAAGCAGCCCCTATGGATCTCGAAAGACCCTTGCATTACCGAAGAGAAGGAAAAGTTGATTAAGTGAGGGGGTGGAGACGTAGGTGTTTATGCACTCGGGTTTTGAAGGTTTGAAGATTATAAGTGCTGGGAAAGATGGAGGCTGGGAGAGAGTTCCAGTTCCTTGAAGTCATGGGGATATACGTATTGGCGAATGAAGTGGTCCGGCACTTTTCTAATTTGACCGCGAAAGAGTGTTGGGAGTCGGCAAAACGCGTGCTACGCACAAAGCATGCTTTGGGGGGAATTATTGATTTTATCTCATCAGAGCACCTGCCGTGATAGTATCTATAGAAAAGAGAAACGGCAGAGATATTTCTTCGATGAGCTAGCGAGTCGAGGGAGTCGGTGAGGGTAGAATCGTTAATTAGCCTGACGGCTCGTTTCTGAATTGCATCCAGGGTAGCAAGAGAATATTTAGAGGCTCCTCTCCATAGATGAGAGCGGCATCCGAGACAGGGGCGGATTTGGGCCTTGTAGATGGTGAGAAGATGTGGGGACTTGAAAAATCGCTTGGACCTGAATAAGTAGCCAATCTTCCTTGCTGCAGATTTCGCCACAGAGGAGATGTGTTCATTCCAAGACAGGTCAGATGTGACAGAGACGCCCAGCATGGATAGGCTGTCACACTTTTTCAGGGGATTCGAATCGAAGTGAATATCAGGGAAATTTTTATTTTCGCGCCTAGAAATTAGACAACATTGAGTCTTGTTTGCATTAAAGTTAACTAAATTTTTGGGAGCCCCATTTGTTCAGTTATTATTATTTTATTTGTTGCATTTAATTTTTTTGAAGTCGGTTTTTTTTTTTTTATAAAAATTATTTTTATTTTTCTCTTTTTAGTGATGTTATTAATAGTGACTTAATATAATACCTTGCATGCATCTCGTAAGAGAAAGCGTCGGGCGAATGAATCAGAAAATGATAATAAAATTCAATTCATAAATTTAGAAATTCTCTCGAAACGTTTGCGGGTTTTAATTGAATGTTTTAAGATTTTTTTATAAAAGATTTTATTTATTATAATTTCGATTATTTGGTCATAAGAATTGGAGATTTACGTTATTTCGTCATTGATCATATCTTCAAAACTTGACCAAATTAATATGGTACCACCCCTAAGGTACACTCTTTCCAATAAAAAAAGAATCATTAAAATCGGTTCATATACAAAGAAGTTATGCCTGAACGAACATATCAAAAAAGGTCCAATACCAATGAAAAAAAAAACGGGACCAAACTGGGGATCCCAAAACTTAGTTAACTACAATGCAGTGAAAACTCACTGTTGCCTTATTTCTAGGCGTGTCGACAGAAACCTCCCAAACATATCATTCGATTCAAACTCACTAGAATTCAGGGATAAAATTTCAATGCTAGGCGTAACTCTAGGGTCTGACCTTTCATGGAATGACCATATCTCAACCACTGCTAAAGCTGCAGCGCGCAAGCTTGGTCTCCTATTTAGGTCTAGACGCTGTTATACTCCCAGTCAACTTCTTATACTGTATAAGGCTCAAATTCGTCCCTGTCTCGAATATGGCTCTCATCTGTGGAGAGGTGCCTCCAAGCATTCTCTTGCTACACTGGATGCGATTCAGAAACGAGCAATTAAACTAATAGGAGACCCGGCTCTAACCAGCTCACTCGACTCCCTGGCTCACCGAAGAACCGTTTCTGCCCTTTCCCTGTATTATAGATACTATCACGGTGTCTGTTCAGTCGAGCTGAAATCAATTATCCCCTCTAAAGCCCTCTTTACTAGAAACACGCGGTTTTCGAACGCTCAACACCCCTTCGCTGTCAAATTGGCAAAAAGTTGAACAAGCGCTTTCGCCAACTCTTTTATCCCTATGACCTCCAGAGACTGGAACTCGCTCCCTGCCTCCATCTTTCCCGCGAATTATAACCTTCAGCTATTTAAGACCCGTATCCACAGATACCTTGGACCCCCGCCCACCCACAAAATTATTTCTTCTTCTTTTCACGATGGAGGGGTCAACACAGGCCTTTAGGGGTTGCACCTTTTTGGTGTAACTCCTTCTCATCATTTTCATTGAAATAAAAAAAAAAAAAAAATCTATCAATCCTCATAAATTTTACATATTATTGGAACGGAATTAAGCCGAGAATCGCTCTAGCTAAAATAGGTTTTAATTCAAAACAAAAATTAACATGGTCTTCATCAATTAGCCTATAAATTAGGAAAATGATGCTGATAATATAAGTATAGAGCATGGTGCTTTCTGGGTGTTAAACCTGGGCTATAGAGAAGTCGGAGTGTAAGATACTCGAGGTCTTTGAAATGTGAGGTTACATAAGAATGTTTAATATTAAATGGATGGATAGAAATACAAATGAGCAAGCAAGTTCTTGATATAATTAGAGAAAAGAGAACTTGGTATAAGATTCTGGGCAAAGAAAAATGCTTAGGAGATAGGGCTCTGGGGAGCCAGAAAAGAAATTAGGAATGGAAAGGCCTAAATTAGATTAGATTAGATTTTTCCCAGATAAAGAAGGATATAGGATGTAGGACTTGATAGAAATGAGAGAGTTAGTAGTATAGAATCAAATGAATGCGAGTAGGTGCCTCAAACGAGTCTTATTATCGATTACTCTTTTATGATGATGGGTGATAATAAGGTACGGAACCCTCGTTATTCGAGTCCCATTCTCATTTGACCGCTTTCTTTCTAATTAGATGATGGTTAATATTTCTATTTTATTAAGAAATCTTTGGTTAAAAATTAATACATTATCAGGTAGGGGAGAAAAAATAGAACCTATTATTATATTTTATCTACCTTTCTTGTTTAACACATCTCAAATGACCTACTTTAGCTAACATACAGCTATCAAATATTGATTTTACTGCTAATTAAAACAACTAAAGCATTTCCATTTGGAAAAAAACCCATAGATTAAGGAGTATCACAACCTTCTCTACATGTTTAATATTATTCTCAATAAAAATCAGCAGAATACTGTTGAGGAAGTAGAACCCGAGACGTGAAATCAAAATTCAATAAATCTAACATCTCTAGATATAAACGTATATTTATTTGAAAGCGAAATCGTAAACATGTCAATAATACATTTCTTTCCTCATTGGCATGAAAGCAATAGCACTAATTATAAAAATGATTTTATATTTTCTTGTTGATTTCAATATAATAAATCATATTTTCAGATGGAATAAAACAGTATAGATACTCAAAAATCCAATTCACTGATTTAGCTGGTTCAGAAAGATGCTATCTTAATACAAATACCGGGGAAATCATTCAAGATCCTGGTTTAATATCTCTTAATAATGTTATTAACACGTTGGCAGATTCATATAACCAAGCTTTTGTTCCTTATACACACTCTCTTCTTACTCGATTTTTAAAGGTGGGTAATTTATGAATTTTTAAAACTTGTTAATATTTTTTTTTACTACGTTAATAATTGGTATATGATAGGAGGCAATGAAGAATACAAATTTCGAAATTTTATTTTTAATCTATCCGATTGGGTCTTAAAACAATTTGTTTACTATTAAGTACTGAATAAACTAAGTTTGTTATTAAAAACAAAAAATTCAAAATTGCTATTCTACACTGTTAGGTATCATACTTGACTTAATAAATCCTGGCTGGAAGGCCCTATCTACGAGCCTAGATATTAGACAACATTGTGTCTTGTCCGCATTAAATTTCACGAAGTTATGAGATCCCAGTTTTTAAGCCGGTTTATATCTAAATAATAAATAAATAAATAAATCTTTATTCCTCGACCTGATTAGAGGCACAAGTCCTCGGTGGCTAGGTCCTCCAAACATCAATACAATCTAGCTACAATAGATTAATAAACATCAATACAAATTAATTACAACAATTTAACAAATAATAAAAAAGTAAAAAAAAAAAAAAAAATTAAAAAATTAATTAGATCTAAAATTATGATTGATTGTCTTATTAAATTTTGTCTACATCCCTATTAAAATTAAAATTATATTATTAGTACTAATTTATATTTATAATTTCATAATTAATATACGTATATTTACATAAATCTTTGTTTCAGAATTCATTCGGAGGAAGATCATTAACGCTTGTTATATGCTGTATTTCTCCATATTCATTTGATTTAAATGAAACATTAAATAGTTTACGTTTTGTTGAAAGATTAAGATTAATTAAAAATTACCCTCGTGTTAATTCTAGTCTATCCGTAGAGGATAATCAAAAATTTAATTCCACTGATAGCCAACAGCCAAGTGAAAATAATACAAATGGAGATACTTTTGGGTATTAAGCAACTATAGTATTATACATTTATTTGAAGGAATCAGAACTTAATTTTTCTTATTCATTTTGGTTTAGAGTTCGCCGCATCTCAATGGCTCAAGTTAGTTGCAAATGCAGAGAATCTTTTCAGCAAATTAGTAAGCAGCGAATATTTAGAAGAACGGGACAAAGATCAAATACAACAATGGCTTTGTTTGAAACAAGAATGCGAAGAATGTGTGGTCAGCGACGAGACAATAAGTCTCAATCATTATAATGGTAGAATTTTAGATAGAATAGGTATGTTATTAAATATTTATTTTTACTAAAATAATGATAACAAACAAATTGTCATTCTATTTAACAGTTTTTTTGTTTAATTAATTAATATTGTATTAAAATTAACAAAAATGCAATTTTGAAATAAATATGATTATCCCAGGGCATTAACAGACTAGAGCCCACCCTTCTAGCCTATTTTGGTTCAAGGCAGGGCTTTTATAACAGAAATAAAAGGGAAAAAATTGCTCTTAATTAAAACTATTATCGTCATGTATTCTGATAAGACATTCTCATTAAAAATGTAATGTGGTTTTAGCCGAAACTTCTTTAAACAACTGAACCACCCAAGCAACAAACCACGAGTGTTAAATAGTTTGGGAAATTGTTGAGTAGGTCATTTTAAACAAACAATGTTAAATGAACATAAGTCCTATTTCAATACCTGACAGAACTATACCTACAGATCAAAATTGTATTTTCAAATATGTACATATATTTAATATCTATTTAACAAAAAAAAAACACTCAATTAATATGAATTATTATTTAAAACCGAACATAACTCCTTTGGGGCCAGATAAAGGCATCGTTTATTGTTTGAAATAAACACTCGCGAACAGTTGTCACAAAGAATAATGGTAAATGAGGAGGGTGGGGGCTCTACGAATGACTCTTTCGTTCCTCAAATAAGCCAATGACCCAAAGGGCTTTCCAAATATTTTTTAAACAAGTTTACGTCTTATTTTCAATTTCACTAGAGGAACTTACTGAATCCGAAGATAAGAGTATTCCATCTCAGCAAACAAAAAGCATAAAAGAAGATGAAGAGGAAGCCGAAAGTTCTAATGCAAAGTCCGAATCTGAGAGTGATATAGAGCATATACGTCCGGATTTTTTGGACAAATTATTCGATTTTATTGAGAAATTTAAAATAAAAACGGACATAAATATTAATAAAACGAAAGATAAATTCGTTTCGAATTTGCCAATAAAGGAGGATGTCATTAAAGGTATTTATATTTATTACCAAATTAATAATAAGTACATCTTTATTTTAATCCTACATATCTCCACCCTAGTATCCAGTGAGAGTGATATAGAAACGTCATCAGTTTCGGTTGTTACAAAGCCATATCAAAGAAGAAAAAGTATTCATCCTGGAATGGAAAATCCTTGGACCTTAAAACAAGCAAATAATGTAATGTATTTATTGTGTTATTAATTTTTACGTTACATTATGGAAATTATATAATTCTTGATGTAAACAAGTAAAAATAACAGGAGAGGCAGACAGGAAAATAAAAATTCTATTTTTTATTGCCGATATTTCGATTAAACATTTAATCTTGAATAGGACCAATATATTTTAATAACTTGCTACCATTTAGTAATACTACATCGTTTCTCAAACTTTTTCAAGTGGGGACTCCTTTATAAGTCAGAACAGTGGTAAAAGCTAACTTGTGGGTCCCCTTTTTTAAGCGCAAATTTCGTTGTCAAAAGGGTTCCCTCACTCTGCCCACCTCTTCTTCCCCTATTTTAGTTATTTGAAGCGCTCCCAGGGTGCAGCACTACATGAATATTAACCCGGGGATTTTAAAATATAATTTGATTCCGTCTAATCGGTTTTTAATTAAAAGTACAGTAGATCAATATTAATATAATTATTAATATTATAATAATATAATAAATATTATTAATATTATAATAATATAATAAATATTATTATTATAATAATATAATAAATATTATTAATATTATTTACAATATTTTTATTAAATCAAACCACGTAATAGAACCGAATATGTGCAAATCGACTCCGGTTCGGCTAGTATATATTCAGTTCGACTCGGTTGGGTTCGTATAGCTCCTTTTCGGGCTGGCATTTAGACGCCAACCGAACCGTCTAAAAACCAGCCCGAAAAGGAGCTATATGAACCCAATCGAGTCGAACTGAATAAATACTAACCAAACCTCCGAAAGTTTAGTCCCGGCGGGGTGTGTTTCGGGCTCCCAATTTTCCTAATCAAACACACATTGAAAACCGAACTAGCCAATCGTCGGGTGGATTGTGTTTCAGGCTCCCATTTTTTTTTCCAATCAAACACACATTGAAAACCGAACCAGCCAATCGTCGGGCGGGGTGTGTTTCGGGCTCCCATTTTTTCCTAATCAAACACACATTGAAAAACCGAACAGCCAATCGTCGGATATAAATAATAGTGAAAAAAGCACCTTGGACTCTTGTATTTCAGTGAAGAAAAAAAATGAGGGCATCTGATTTTCGGTTCAGCCAAAAGTATTGCTGTATCTATATATATAAAATTAAGGTTTTGTCTGTACATTGCTCCAAATCACGCCAAATTTTGGTTGCACGCGTTTCAAGCAAAGTTATGAACGAAAACACCCTCAACAAAATTCCTGTCTGTCTGTCTGTATGTCTGTATGTTTCCCTGGCTTCCGAAATGTTGCTCACGATTCACGTCAAAACGGCTGAAGAGATTATTATAAAATTTTATATTTGCATCAGATGTCTTCTAACTTACGTTTATAGCTATATTACGTTTTGATATTTGGACCCCAAAAGGGGATTTGGAAGGGCGCATGAATGAAAATGATCAAATAACTCCTAAACTATGAACCTTACGGCAAATTTTATTATAAACAAAGTCGTAAGGGGATGTGATTTCTGACAACTTTTGTTTAAAAAAGGGGCATTTCTCGCGTACCTTAGTTTGAGAAACGCTGATATACTATATATAATAAGTTAAAAAAGTATTTTTTCATTTTATTTGTGTGTTTGAAGATGTAATGAATTGTGATGCTTTGCTATTCCTATGTATATTTACAACAAGAACATCAACATAATACCTGTTAAAAAAAAAAGACATCTTTGTAATATGAATATATTAAAAATTATATTTAAAAAAAAACTAAAAAACCCGCTTCTAAAAAGTACAAAATAATGTAATACTTAATCAAAAAGTGTGGTGCGCAGAAACATGTACTTTTAATTAATTTCGACAAAGTGCCCCACGCTTTTTGATTAAGTATTATATTATTTTGTACTTTTTAGAAACAAACAAACTATACCTATAAACGAGCATACCCTCCAAACGTACTAAGTAAGATCCGTCGAGTGCGATTCATAAAATGTATAAGTTTGGCACCGTCTTCAAAAAGTAATTTCATGTTAATATTTCGTCGTTTAGTTGTAACTAAATAAGATAATAATTATTTTATACCTTTTAGTGTATTTTATTTGTTGCATTTAATTTTTTGAAGTCGGTTTTATTTTTTTCTTAAAAATTATTTTTTACTTTTTAGTCTTAATTATTTTTATAGAGAAACGTTTGCGGAATTTAACAGAACAAAAAAGACAATCGACAATAAAAAAATTGAATTTTTATTTTCTTGGCTGGATCTCTTTTTATTTTAATTTATAATAAAATAGAGCCACGTTTTCATTTTATTTTTTTTTTCAGATTTCTCCTTTATCTGAGATTTCTACAAAAATTCTTTCTTTGGAAAAAATAGAAGAAAATTTAATCATAATTAATAATGAAGAGAAACCTAGGGAAAATTTGAAGGATACTAAAAGTGACATTCTTCATTCTCTTGACAAAAGTGTAAATACTGATAATATGCTATCTAGATCTTTCGTTAATAGTCAGACTCAATCTTCGATTGTGGATGAAAATGAGGAATTAAAGAATCTCGCATTAACAATAGCGACAAGACAAAATGAAATTGCAAAACTTCAAACTGATTTGAACGCAGCCGGAAAACGAATCGAACACTTGAATTACACAATACAAATTAAGGTGGGTTAAAAAAATATAGTTTTAAATCAAACCCCTAATAAAACATTAAGTTCTTTTGCCCTATTACTGAGGTGTCTCGACACTTTTCGCAAAAGACTTTCTTCTAGTAAATAGTTTAGTAGGACTCCTCTTTTATACATAGAACAAACATTATTTATTAATTACTAGTGATGTCGCTAATATCAAACTTGAACTCAAAAGGGAATTTCTGACATGATCTTCTAATGTGAAAAGCAAGTAGTTATTCCGTTACATCGAGAGCTCCCCACAAATTAATAAAAGTCTAAATCTATTTATGTGAAAGACTCGTTCAAACATATTTAGAAATTAATTATTTTTTAGTTTAAATAGTAATCTATCTCCAATGAAATTATAACTTATCTTTAGTATATGATATGACCTATACCAGAGTTGGGTACAGATAATTCTGAAAAGTATTCGAATACGGATACCGGATAAAAATACGATTTTTTTTTCTTTCAAAATATATCTCCAATAAAATTATTCAAATATATACTTTTTACGGATAACACATTCAAGAGAAACCCATCAAGTCCCAACTTATTAAAATTTTATTGTAATTTTACATGTGTGCTCTATCGCTTTTTTCAGCTCTTAGGAACTGATGATGGCATTATTTAATTAAAGCCGAAACGTTTTCTATAATTGGGAGTTCTTTATTCAGCAGAGGCTACCCATTGGCTGAATCCCTCTCCATTACTTAATTATTTATTATTTTTTTCTTAGTTATAATTTTTTTTGTAAACATATTTGGCATATTGGGAAATCATAAAAAAATTATATATTTAAATATTTGAGTTATGAGGTGTCCTAGAAATAGGACGATGGGACTAGGCGTAAGGGGCCGTCCATAAATTACGTCACACGAATATCAAGATTTTTAGACCCCCGTGTCACAATCTCTCACATTTTCATTGAGTCCCCCTGCAATGTGATATCACAGTATCACTTTTATACCCTATAATAAATTTAATAATTGTATAAATTTTTTTATGAATTAAACTCAACTAAAGGGATTTAATATATTTTAAGTTTAACTTTATTTTTATTCATCAAAGCGCCTAGAGTGCGCAGGCCAAGTTCTAGCATTGGCCTGGCCGTACACACTGTACCACTGTACGCTATTTACACGAACCATTTCGAGCCAATTTCGACCCCCGATCTCGTATCTTTCTTTCTGTCGAATGATAATTTCTAAAATAATACCAATTAAAAATTCTATTGATTAAGGAACAATTTATTGAAGCTATGGCCAAAAATAGTAAAGCAAGATCGGAAGCTAAAGAAAAATTTCGAAAAAAACTATCCAAATTACAAATAGATTATTATAGTATTAATGAACTTTATTTAGGAAAATATTCTGAATCGATTGCGGATAAATATAAATATCAAAAAGAAATAGAAAAAATTGAGAAGAAAATTAAAGAAATTGAAGTTATCATACAAACTTTAAATGAAAGTGCTAAAACGTAAGTATTTTGATCCGAATTATCAAAAACAATGTTATTGTAATTTTATATTTTCTTCTTCAGGATTTTAGAATTAGAAAATAGTTTGGAGTATTCTAAAAAACAGCTCGATAAGCTAAAATCATATATAAAAAAGGAAGAAAAGAACAAGTCATTATTGGAAGAACAATTATTGGATGACAAGAAAAAAATGAAAGATCTATGTAAAGAATATAATCTAGAGGTGATTATATTTATATTTTTATTTATTTCTTTATCATTTAAGAAACATTAGAGATTACAAAATTCATTAATTCTTGTAAATATAAATAATGAACCGTTAACTTAATTGATAACAATTTTGTTTTCGTGAAAAAATTCGAAGTTGAGATTTTTACAGATCTCCCCGAGTCTATAAAAATGATTTTTAGTAAATGTATGTCTGTGGATGACCAAAATGCTATGGCTAGATTGTGGAATCAATAATTATAAAAATTTTGAGTAAGGTGTGGAACATTTTGTTGGGAGTTCGAAATGGAAAATGCTGAGACTGCGCCGGGAATTTGGGAACACGGGTTTATATAAAAACATGCATAGGCTTTAGAACTAAAATAGGGAAGGTGAATGACAATTTTTAGGAAAGACACTAGACTTGATTAAAAGAATAAAAACAGATTTGAAGACACCAACAAATAAGAAGCTAAAAATTGTATTCAGAACAAGGCATTTATTTAGATGGAAGAAATAGATGTTTACAGCAAATTCATTAATTAATTGTTTATTTTCTAAATAATTGTTAATTCGTTCGTACGATCTCGAATCTAAAGAGGAGCAAGAGTTTTCTTTTAAATAAATAAAAATAATATTTATGAAATTTGAAGCTTTTGGCTAATTCACACTAAAGTGACATCTCGATCTATTTATTTATTTTTAGAACACTTTGTCTTAAGCCATTTGTAGTATTTTCCAAATTTCTCAAAAATGGCTCCAAAGATTTTGTTTAAAAAAATATGGTCCCTATCAACGGACGAATTTCTATTACATGATGCATTTTAAATGATTTAATTATCAGATTTGTTTTATCTAATAAATTTCCTTAAACAAATAAGATGATACTTTGTCCAAAATGCAATTTGTAATGAAAATTCGTCCCTTTTTAGGTACCATATTTTTTTTAACTTGAATTTTTATGGAACCAGAAAGTTATTATTGCCGAGGGTAGGAGAATACATTTTATCAAATCACTTAGAAAATATTGTCCTCTGCTTAATCAGAGTTGTGTTATACTTACGTTATAGATAATTTTGTTTTTAAATCGTAGGATCAACAGTGGCCTTTTTTGAGTTTAAATTAATAAAAATTGAAATGATTGTTAATAAATTTTTTATATCCTATTTATCTTTGTTAATTTTGCTAAATCAGGCAAAGGTGATTTTTATAAATCGGCCCAAAAATTTCCAAGTTGTGGATTAACTAAATTCTTAATTATTTTGCGAGGGGTGAAGCGCGACCTAAAATCGTATACACCTACTTCCACTTCCACTTTCATTTCCAAGTAGAAGACAATAGATGACAATAGATTATCGAATGAATTCCAAATAATTCCAAAGACAGAGTACACCTAATTCCACTCGCGGTTCACCCCTCGTTATTTTATATATTAATATAGAAATATGGAATATAGATATAGAAAATTTAAGTTTTTGATTGTTTAATATTTAAATAAAAACAAAGGATTGAAACATTTTATTAACTTTCAAGCCTTTATTTATTTATTTATTTATTATAAAATAATGCTCTGAGGTCGATACCTCGTAGAGCAGATAAGAAGAAATACAGAAATTGATCAGGTAAATGAACAAGTCTCTCTCAATATATATAATCTTTAACAAGGCCAACCCAGAGAGAGAGAGAGCAACCCAAAGCCAGCACCAGCAGGCGAATCAACAGCGACACAGCCCCCCCCCGTCCCCTGTACCCTCCCGAGAAAATGCACCTTGAGTGTGTAAATTTTTTGAACGCTCGATGTGCGCTTGGTCTTTTTTTTATTTTTGTGAATCTTTATATTTTCAGAGTGAATCAGAAGAAAATAAACCTAAAAATGGCAATAAAGACGAACAATTAATTTTGAATAGTTCGAATAAATCGATTAAAAAAAAACGATTTAAGGATTCATCGCAAATATCTCTTGACAAAAAAGAAGTAAAAAAAAAATATTTAAATGAAAATTGATTTTGATTATATAATCACTGATAATATTTTATTTATTAATTCTTTTTATTATTTTTAGAATTCTACAATAATTGAAAATACATGTAAAATGGAGGAGCAAATAATATCAAAAAAAATTTTAAATTTGGAAAATTTTCAAGAAATTGATGAAAAAGATTCCCTAAGAGATGAAATTGCTCAATTAAGAATAATTAAAGACTTTTTGGTCGATTTATCATGTGAAAAGAAATCAAAGGTTCAAACGCTTTCAAATTTCTATCCACTTAAATTAAAAAATCAGGTCTCTAATTATTATTTGTCCAAATAAATGTAAACTTATATTTACAGTTCCGTACACATGTAAAACGGAATCTATCACTGTCGAACAATGTCTGTCTATCTGAGCATGTATATAAGATACAATTTAAATTTAAAAGTTACCTGAATTTATTTTCATTTAAATCAAAAATTTTAATGAATTAATTATTTTCGGGAAAGTCGAATTTTTTGGGATCTAAAATAAAAAGTAATTTTTTATCATGGATTGTGAGGTATCCCTGTAAAGATTTAATCAAGTAGAATTAGAATGAATTTTAATTCTCTTTAAAATTATGGTGTAGGAGGGTGCCAAAGTACTTATTTTTATACGATTTTTGTACTTGATGGGATTTCCAAACCACAGCCTAAAATTATGAAGAAATTCTACAAATAAATCTATTCTCTCAGAACGATTTTAATCTCAATTATTTTGTAAGATATAATCGTTTTTCTTCTCCATACAAATATATCTATAACAAGATCTTTATTTTTGGAACTGTCTCACTATAGTTACTTTGCTGTAGTGGTCACTGCGTCTGTCTAGGTAAATAAAGATCCTCGGTTCAAATCCGGTTGGGACAATTTTTATATTTTTTCTTGAGAGTAGCAGTTTTTGAAATATACTATACAATAATCTATATTCAATCAACTAGCAATTCTTAAATTAGGATTAATTAAAAATTCCTTAATTCTCATCACTCAATATATACGATAGAGTACCCCAGAATCGCTCAGGTTCCTCCATAAAAAACACACACAACCAACGAAGCCAATCCGAATTGCAACGCGGACCTAAAAATTTCCAAGAGTTGCACATAAATAAGAATAATTACAATTTTATCAATATTTTTTTTTATTAAATCTGGCTTTACAACGAATTTCCTAATTATTGGTTTTTATTCTAAGTGATTAATTTGAATGCAGCGATTCACTGAAAGTGTTCATTCAGTGTAAATGTGAAAAAACAAAAAAACAATACTACCACTAGATATGAAAAGAAAACACGCAGTGAACCAACAAAATGTATTTGCATTAAACATAAAATAAATATATTTTAACAATCAAAATTATTAGTCAAGTGACATAAACCAAACAATATTTCAAATTTTATTTTAAAATAACAGGCAAATATCATTGGCTATTTTTTTTTCTTTCTGTCCGATATTTGCGTTTCTTTGCGCTTAGTTAATTTTTTTAAATCTATATCAATAGTTGAAGTTTTCTATTATTATTTAATATGTTATTCTTCATGTAATTATAGGGAACCTTATTTTTACTTTACCATACAGGGTATGGTCAAGTATCGTAATCGTGCATGAAAAAAGTGGTTTTTTCCATCTTTAAAAAAAAAATGAAACTATTTTGATTAAAAAATTGAGCGAAACCATGGCATTTCGCTCTACCAAAAGGCTTTAATAAGTGAACATCGAAAAAATTATATTTTTCGAGATAATAATTGTTTTGTCAAAATGTCTGTTAGTCTGTCTGGTTGTCTGATTGTCTGTGCGTTACCAAATTTTTGTGGACGAGCTAGCTAGGGTGAATATCGAAACTAAATTTCACACGTAGTTTTGGTCCATTGAGATTAAGAGCTGATTAGATTTTGGTGCATATCGACCCAAAATCAGGGGGGTGGAGGAGGGGTTAAAAATTAAAAATCTAGGCCATTTGAGAAAACTCAACCAGATTTTGTATACATAATCAGTGAGACCCCAGGTGCCTAAAATGCAAAAACTAACCGCCCAAAATAGGGGTGGGGGTCAAAAAATGAAAATCTAGGCCCTTGTACCAAACTCAACCAAATTTTATATACATAATCAGTGGGACCCCAGAAGTCTAAACATGAACAAACTAACCCCCTTCCCCTACATGATTATAAATAATTTTATTAAATATAAGTGAAGGGCCAGGTTGTATGGTAAAGTTAAGTGGATGGCCACATCAGAACACGTCAGCTTATTTTTAATTACTTTAATGCAATTTTAAATATATTTTGAAATATCCGATACAAAACTCAATTCATATATGAATTCCTCCTTCACTTGCCAAATCGATTAACTCCACTTTCTGAATTTTATTAAATTTTAATGTCAAAACACTTGATTGACTCCTAACGGTATATATTCAAAACAAATTTCTCTAATAATAAGTATTAACACCACTAAATGACAAAAAAATTTGGCCATTGAATAATAAATAATGTAAAATATACATTATTTGATCGCAATTCTCCACTTTTTGTTTTATAGAGTTAATCGATTTGGTGAAGCATTCATATGACCGCGGGGCGCAAGTAAGTCCTCCGCGCGTTGACCAGGACTGGCATAGACCAACATTATGGGACGAGGAAGGGATTAAAGCGACCCTGACCTCAAATAGATACATTAATTTCATTTTATTCTTTTAACAACCATACTCACAAAACTTATTTTGTTTTCAATCAATATAATTTTTATCATCTTTTATATAAATTTATATAAATCATTTTTTCATTTTAAGAAAGTGGGGGAGGGGGGGAGTATCTTGACGTAAATATAGTCAAGATGGGTCTACAAAAATATGCCGAACGGTGACAAGGTAAGGGTGGAAAATTTTGGATTTAGCGGGACGTCTGAATCACATTTGCCCATTTTTTTAAGATTTTACCTTTTTATAAAAATGAGTTAGTGATTAAGTTAACAGACTTATAATTTATGTTCTGGAATATATTTTCATGGCTTTGCTTTCGCCTTCAACTAATTTAAAATAATACAAATTATAGCATTTATGAAATATTCAATTTTTTATGTTAATATTATTACTTTGATTCATTTTTAATACCAATTTTAAATTTATGAAATAGGAAAAAAATTTAACGGATTCTGAAGAACATTATTTGATTGAATATGATGAAGCAATTGGTGCTATAGATGCTGCCATCGAATTTAAAAATGAATTAATTTGTGGACGAAGAAATGACGCATTTCAACTATCAAATTTAGAAGAGGTAAAAATAAAAATTAATTATAAGAGTTCAAATTGCCGATAGAAATAAACTTTAAATTTCTAAGAAAATCACAATAGGGTGTCATCATAAATCTTCATTTGTAAAATTTCGCGATCTAGTGGTTCTAAATTTACAATACCATATAGTTTTAATAAAGGTGATTGAGTGTTTCGAATTTTGAATTTCTTCAAAATTCGAAGGATAATGGAATAAATTTTCTTAAATTGAATATAAGAGCTAAAATTGCCTATAGAAATAGACTTTAAATTTCTAAGAAAATTACAAGAGGTTGTCATCTTTTAGATGAGAGATGGAAAAGATTGATTATTTTTAATTATAGTGGTTAAAAACAACCCTACTGACATATTGTGGCTGCTAGCCGCTACAATATAATTAAAGATAATTAAGTTGATACAATTTTGATGGCTGTATATGTATATAATTAAGTAATGGAGAGGGATTCAGCCAATGGGTAGCCTCTGCTGAATAAAAAACTCCCAATTATGGAAAACGTTTCGGCTTTAATTAAATAATGCCATCATCAGTTCCTAAGAGAGTATTAGCGACACAATTAATTTTATAAATAAATTGTACGCAGGCAGAGTTGTTATGGATTTTATCATAATATACAAAATTATATGAAATATAAAATGGTACATAAATCTTGGTGTGCTCTCACTAGATATGCGCAACGTCTCAAGTACAAAAAAAAAAAATTAATTAAAAGCCGAAACGTTTTCCATAATTGGGAGTTTTTTATTCAGCAGAGGCTACCCATTAGCTGAATCCCTCTCCATTACTTAATTATAAAGATAATTAATTCCATCTCGGATATAATTGATGACAACATCTTGTGATTTTGATCTATAAAAATTGATAATTGATTATCATGTATACTCACAAATTTTTTTTTACTAATTTCAGTGGCAGAAAAAATTCATAGATTGCTTAATAAAGCTAAGACCTATGGAATTATCTACGTTATTTTGGAAATATTTCCAAAAAGTTATTGACTTACGAGAAAATGGAAGAAAAATGGAATCCCAAATGGCTGAAGAAGATGTAAAAAAAATTTGATTTATTTAATTGTATTATAATTTTAACTCTAATAATATACAATCGTTTTTTTTTTGTTTGTTTGTTTGTTATGATAGCACCAAAATGAAATTGAGATTCGTGCATTAAATAATGCGTTAGAAGATTTAAAATTTGTTAATGATAAAAAAATGGATCTTATGCAAATAGAATTTCAAGATAAAATACATTTGATTGTTAAACAATTCAATGAACAATCTAGTGGAAGTTCTGGGAATGAAGTAATTAAATCTCTTGTCCCAGAAGAAGAAAACGAATTTAAACAAATGAAAAGGGAAAACCGAAGGTTGAGAAAAAGACTTCAAGATGTGGAACATTTCATGCATGTTAATAAAAGTAAAGCTCTTATTATTATTTTTTATTATTGTATTTAGGGCTTGGAATTATATTATGTCGCTCCCCTTTTATTTGAACATGATTAGTACAGCTTTTAATCTTATTTATATTAACAAGAACAGCTTTTATAAGATATGTTTTACAATCGGCTCAGATATCTATTTGAGGAACTACTGTTATTTTTAACTTAAATGGAAGTGCAATGAAATAAGTACACTACCTTTATTTTTTTACTATGATAAAATTGCGGTGTAAGATAGATATAGGTAGGTTTTTAATGTTAAATAATTTTTTAAGACATAGGTATCTTTATTTATACAAGTCAGTCATATGATGGTTATTTTAAGACGGGCTAGCTTTCATATTATTATAATTAAAAATAGATATTTCAATCTAAAATTCTTATTTTAAAAATTCTAGGATTAAATATATTATAATTCGTGGTTATATTAGTTATTAATAAAAATTTTAACGCTTATATCCTAGAGACCTAGAGCATTGGTTCTCAAACTTAAGCTGTCGTGGAACCCATATATACGATTTTCGAAAAATTATTAATGATATTTTACTGATAACCCGTGCTACTGTACTTTTAATAATGCGCGGATCCAGAGGGGGGGGGGTCTCCAAAGCCTTGGAGAACTAAATTTTTTTTTAAACTATTGAGCTAGTTATTTTGAGCGGGCGAAGCTGGCAACTACTAAAATATGCACAATGAAATAAAAAAAATTTTGAGTAGTATTTTCTTCAATTTACATTAATTAAAACACTGGTAAAACTTGGTCGCTGCCCCCCCCCCCCCCCCTCCAAACCAGAAGCCTGGATCCGCGCCTGCTTTTAATAAGACATTGAAGGCCACTTTGTCCACCTCCATCAAGCAGTGATTGATGACTCGATTATTTAAATTTTTCAAATCTGCTAAATATGCAATTCATAATAGCTATGATGTATTTATAAATTTTTCTGACAACAGAAATTTATTCTCAGTAAATCAATCCATTTCTCACCATAACTCAGAAATTACATAGTTAAATTTAAAGTTTCTTTTTGCCGAGAGTAGCAGAATTTTTATAAATTGAAGTAGACAATAAAAGAGTGTGTCTTCTGCTGGAAAAATAAATTTTTAATTTATTTATAACGAGACTATAGTTTCGAGGGCTTTGTCTTCTTCATCAGTCAATTATAAATACAATTGATTCACAGGAAATCAAACTATAGTCTCGTTATAAATAAATTAAAAGCTTATTTTTCCAGCAGAAGACACACTTTTATTGTCTCCTTCAATTACCTAGTTACTAATTCATAACTGGGAAATTCATTCAGTAATGTTGCTATGTCCTTTTTCACACAAATTATTCTTTAATGGGCCGTGCAAGAGGGTGCCTTTTCTTAGAGAACTAGAAATAGTTACAGTTTGGTTTCAATATATATGTACAAGTACATTTTATATCAATAAAACAAAGATAAAATTTCATATGGCGGGTCATTAACTGACTTGGGATAAATCTCTTGTCACTGGGCTTGATTTTTTTTTACATATATATATTATACAAAGGTATTAATTTTGACCCGGTCTATATGTCTTACATGAAATTATATCTTGGATCTCTAAAATTTTCTTTCGGAGCACTTGGGATCGCCGAAACCCACTTTAGGAACGACTGGTCTAGAGATTAAAGTTCGGATGTTAGTAGAGTCTTGTTTAGTTTCGAATTTCAGCCCAGATACTATCTTTTTAATAAACTAAATATAAAGAAAAATCATAAAACAGCATTTCAAAAATACAGCTAATTTTATTAATTCATTTATTTTTTTATTTTAGTAAATCCTCAGCCGAGCAGAAGCTCATGTCAATTGACGATTCCACCTCAACATATCAAGACTCTAAAGGGCATAAGTCCGCCTCCTACAACTAAAGTTACGCGTCAAAAGAATAAATTGATTATTCAACAAAGTTCTAACAAGAAATGATGTTAAAACCAAAGCAACAAACCATATATCAATTTATTTATATAGACATTAGAAATACTAAGGTAATGAAAAAGTCAGGGAGGCACTAATGAAGAAAACAATTATAAAAAACATCATTTTAGATCAAGATAACTAATATATTGTGAACATTTTTTATTGAATATAATGAAATACATTTCTTTAAAACAAAATTTTAATTTATTAATCAATGTTTTATGATTGTTTTAAAGATCTGTATTTATTATATTCGATAACTAATATATTATTGAAACATATTGATAATATACAAATATTTATTTTTATTATTCTAATAAAGTATTTAAAATTTATATAGAAATAACAATATAATAAATTTGTTTATATGATCTAATAAAAATGAGGATAAAGATCTAAAAAATAATAAAAAATAAATTGATCTTGAATCAAAATTTTTTCTATAAATATTCAATATTTTATTATTGAGGTTTTGCTGGTCAGATTTATATTTTAGAAGTTTTTTGGGCTAGATGACCACCCATTGTAATATTAAAAAATTATTTTTAAATTAAATTAAATTAGAAAATAGAAAACGACCGACCTGAATTCGAACCCGGGACCTCTGCGTAATATAGTTTAATAAGAAGTCAGGCCCAGGCGCGGATCCAGACCTCTGATTTGGGGGGGGGGGGGGGGGGGCGGTCGCCGGTATATAAGATCTATTTTTGATCTCGGAAGTGTGTCGCGATCGAATTGTCCAAGCACATAGAACTTTTATTTTCTTCAATTTTAAAATTTAATTAAATGAATTTAACTTTTAAGGACATCATAGATATTAGAGAAATATTTTTACATTGCATATCAGAGAGGTTCGTCCCCTTAGGAATCGAACCCAAGCGCTAACTAAGCTTGCCGGGCCAGTAGCCAAACCCTTAAGACCTCCATCTTTTTTCAAAAAAAGACACTCAAAAAGATACTTAAATCTTTGTTTTCACTGTTAAAATTTAATGTTATAAAAAAAAAAAAAATTAAATAAACATAAAAAATGTTGATCTCCAATGCTTTGGGGGGGGGGGGGGGGGGCGACCGCCCCCCCTGGATCCCCGCATGGTCAGGCCTAGCAAAGTGAATAAAGAGAGAATTCTAACTAAAGAAATTAATTCTTCATATAGACATTAGACAGGGATTTTAATCTGGGATCTATGGCTCAGTCGATTAGAGCAATGCTCCCGACACCCAGAGGTCCCTCCTTCAAATCCCGGTAGATCCTTTTGTTTATAATACAATTTTTTCTTTATTTAATTTAATTTATAAATTGTTTTGGACTAGACCCCGTTGGGATTACGTCCCAAGGCTTTATGAAAAAATAATAATATGAATATATACCGTGACGTGAATTAATGGTGAGGTGTATAAATTTCAAATAATTCATCATCGAATTTTATTGATGTAGAAATTAAGATCTTTGATTGAAATTTAGTTTCTATTTATTGTTATATGTAAGATAGGCTCGTCTCAGAGGAAGATAGCTTCTTTGGCACTGGGTCTCGAGGGGGACAACTTGCCTAATGCATCATTTGCACAGAACTGGCAATTTTCAAACATAAACACCCCTCTACCGTCAAATTAAATAGATATCAAACTAAATCATATATTCCCATAACTTCTAGAGACTGGAACTTCCTTCCTGCAACCTACAACCCTCGATCGTTTAAGACCCCTCTCTAGAGGTACCATAGCCCCTAACCCAATCCCAGTAATTTCTATGCATGAGTCCACCCAGTTTTGCTTCCTTCTCGATCTAAATATTATTAATTCATTATCATTAAAAGAAAAACAAAAAACTAACATTCGAATACATAGGAGTATTGATTACTTGATTGACTTTACTTGTATTTATGAACAATTGAAAACGACTAGAGAATTAAAGCCCGAAATGACTTCGATCTATTGAATTTTTTAAAGTAATTTTTTACGTTCATTATCTGGTCGGTCGTCTAACTCAAAAAAATAATCTTATAAATAATCTATTTGATATAAATATTAGCTAACTTTTATGAGCAAATCGATATCGATATAAAATATATTTTTTTTAAAATATGAGAAACTCTCTTGTTCCTAATTGTAATATATTCTTAGAAAAAATTATGATACGAAAATATGATATACATATATACGAGTATATATAGTATATACTATATATAATTAAATATATCTTGTATTCTCCAATTTGAAAATATTGATAATTTTTAATATAAAACTTGAATTGGATAAATCACGAGAGTGAAATGGATTTTTGGCCCTGGGGTTCATTACCGAGAGGATCAAATAACCCCTTCTGATATGTAATAAAAATTATCCATAACATCTCAGATTCAGTGCAAAGCACCCTCGTGATTTTCTAATAAAAGCAAACTAATATTATAATTATATTATATATTTTTATAAGTGTTTATAAGAGTATTATTATTTTCTTTTAACATATACCAAATTTAGGCCTAGCTCTCGAAGTTGCTTCAGACTTAAGTGTGTAAGAATCGTAGAGAAATCAAAATGTTTTATTTCTAATAAACAATAATTGAGAGCTCGAGATTTACAGCCTAAAATGTCTTGTATTCTTAAGAAAATTCAAGTATTATTATTATTTTTTCATATATTTATATAAAATACCAGGTAGAATCCAATCCCAAGACAAGCAAACTTGCTATTTTTTTTTTTTTTTTTTTGTATATATTTTAGCATAATTCTAATTCTACATATAGTAAATATTATTAAGATATTTTTTATAATAATTAACTAAAATAAGACAATTTTGTAAATATAAAATCCTCTCTATTTATATATAAAATAGGTATTTTATTGATGTATCAATCAACCCCAAAAAAGTGAGGAGACAATAATGAACAAACAACCAATTATCTATCAATAAAGTTATATTTTTTTAGAATGACAATTTTCAACCATATTTAATTTTAATTTTAATTTAAATATTTTAAAATAATGTATAAAGAAAATAACAAATTTAGTTTTCGCCCCAAAATATTTAAAAATGATATTTCTTATCATAAGCTGTTGACAATTTAAGTTTTTTATTTATTTATACTAGTGTCTGCCAAACTTTTTTACCTCACGGAACACGGTGCAAGGAGAATTTAAAATTTCGGGGGCGGGGGGGATTAGCTACCCATCGAAGGGTTAGGGGAGTATGGATGTACTCCTAGGAATGGGAGTGTGGGAGACATGTCCTCCCCGATGCCCAGATTGCTTTTTTTTATCAGCGTATTAATTTTATTAAATTTTTACTAAACGTTTTATTTGTATCCTTTAAAATTTAGATGTCTACCTCAACATTTCTGGGGGGGGGGGGGCTTTAAAACCCTTCCCTCTCTATATATATTTATATAGGTAATATAGATAATATTTTTATTAGTGAGAAGGATGTAATTGATTTTTTGAAGGAATCATGTCAAAACTCGACTCTAAATTAAATAAACAAATACATAACTCCTCATCTATCTTCTATAATCGTTCCTGTTATTTTTAGGATTTCGTTTAAAAAGTAAAACGGACCCTATTAGTGTCACCAAAATGTTAAAGCATTGTAGCTCGTAAACTAAATTCTATCACAATTTTAATTAAATGATAATTTTGAAGGAGATCAAATTTTATATGGGGTCAAAAATAAAAAATATTTTTTTATCATAGAATGTGAAGTATCGCTGTAAATATCTCTTTAACTAGAATTAGGTTTGATTTCTTAAAATTTATTTCAAGTCAATATTAGCGTGTGAAAGAGTTCGTGATTTTTGTACCAGGTCAATTCACAATTCCATTCAAGTACTTAAATTAAAATTCTGATCAAATTACATAAGCTCACTCATTCCCTTCTTATTAAAGACAAATAAAAACGAATATGATATCTCAAGTATTTTGGAATATATTCCTAGTATTGTTAAAGATATTTTTTAAATTTATTTAGAATACAATATATGCAAAAAATCATTTAAACATTTCTCATAAATTGTTTATAATTTTGTTCAAATATTATTATAATATTAATTCAGTATTCTATCTAGAGTAAGTAGCTCTTAATAAAAATCTTTAAAACTAAATTAAAACAAGAATTTGTTAATCATCATTAATTACTATATAGTTACGGAAGGAACCCTCCGTATGTGAGTCTGA
This sequence comes from Forficula auricularia, assembly GCA_024734495.1. Lineage (NCBI taxonomy): Eukaryota > Metazoa > Arthropoda > Insecta > Dermaptera > Forficulidae > Forficula > Forficula auricularia. The sequence continues at coordinate 3,039,996 of JALMQS010000030.1, read as the reverse complement.
CTCACGATTGTAAGGGTTATTTTTCATTTCATCTCCATAAGTGCCGAGAAACCTAGTTTGCAAAGATACGATGATCTATAGGACAATAGAGATTCAATGACTAGTAGCTAATCGAGGATATTGGCTACAAAGAGAAATCCAAAATTCAAGCAAGGAAATGAAATTTGGTACAGAATCGTTTTTCAAGTGCTTTTTGCATCCTTGTATTTAACTTGGATCCTCTGTGTGTCCTGTACGTCAAGGTAGAGTTTTATAATGGAATTGTGAGCTACTTTTACCCAACCAATTTTCTTAATTATGGATCAATTGTCCAAAATTTTTTTGGCGGGGTCAAAAATTAAAATTCTAGGCCCTTTGTCCGATAAGGGTCAAATTTTAAACAGTTACTTTTTAATTTAAAAATATTTTCTTACCAAAAGTGCCAGAGTTGTTGATTCTTATAAGAAAATCAATGAGGGTGTTCTCTGCTTGATGTAAATAAATATACATGTGTTGAAAGGTGAATGAAGCACTTATTCGAAGGTCCTCATGCACAGAAAACAAATTTAATATTTATAAGAAAGGCTGAAGATAAAGGCCAAGTCTTCGAAGCTATAGTCTGGTACTGCAAAAATTTGCTAAATGAGCTCTTAGTTCAAATTTTCTTGGAAAAATTAAAATATATAAGTAGTTGCAAGTTTTTGCTTGTACTGGCAATGCCTTAGCGTTTCTCAACCTTTCAGTCGGCCCGAAATTTGTTACGAAATGATAAAAAATTTATATAAACACTAGTCACTGGTACCCGTCTTCAACAGGTGAAATATTAAAAGAAAAAAAATGATCAATGTGATAAGCTGGCATTAAATAATTCCATCGAAGTAAGAAATAATAATTAAATAGAAGATGATCAAAAACAACAGTCATTAAATATCATTAATTTTATTTCTGGAAAATTTTATTCACAGATATTCTAACATTAAAAAGTTCCATAAATTTTAAATTAAAGCTAAACGAGATTCTTATATGACACGTTCTGAAATTTTAGGGGTGCGCCGCATCCACTGGACCCCTTTTACCGCTCCCTAAACCCTCTACCCTCCTCCACCTCCAACCACTCTCCAAACAAAATTTGGTAGAGTTTGATTCAAAGGGCTAGTATTTTCATTTTTGACCCTCTTCCCCCAATTTCGGGTTGTTAGTTTTTGCATTTTTACCCTTCTGGGGATCCATAGAAGACGTTTACAAAATTCGGTTGAGTTTGGTCGAAAGGTCTAGAATTTTCATTTTTGAACAAAAATGTCAAAAATTACATTTTCTACAACTTTTTTCTAATGGAATTTGACGTAGAGTAAACAATTTAAGAGTTTAAATCAAATAATTCCTAGGGGGCGGACATATAAATAAACAGACACAGGCACAAATGCCCTTTAGTAGTATGTGATAGGTATATAGTATATATCATTTTAGAAATTAAATATGCCTGTGAAAATTTAAACTAATTTATTAAATTATTAGTAATAAGTTTTAGAAAATAAATAGATACTAATTAATTCAAGTAATAAGAAAAACCGAAAGAAAATGTCAAATGTACTGCATTCTTATTCAATTTACACATTTTTTAAATTCTAATATTCTGGTGACTCCATGTCATAAATCAATGTTACATTTCACTCGTATTTTTTAACATTTTTCATCATCAATTTTAGTTAATTATTAAAATACTAAGTGGTACTATCTACTGATTTTGTTCAAACTTTATAGGTTTATCCCAATATAAATATAAGAAAATATTAATTGCTTATCTCATGAAAATCAATTTTTATTTATGGAAGTGAATAACGAATTATTATTAACGAATATCTGAATTGGAGAAAAACTTTTTGAAATTAAAGTTAATATTAAATTAACAGATATTTAAAGAATTGTGTTATGTGATAATATGATTGAGAAAATACTTATAATAATAATAATATGCAATAATTTTCGCATCAATATTTATTAATACTTATTTTGAGTTGAAAACAAGTCCATAAATCTTGCTAATCTTAAAATTGATTAACTAACAAGAATAAATTGTGATTAATTAAATTTATTCAAATTCAAAATCTCAGATTTATTAGTGGTGACTATCCAGAAAAACATTTAGGATAACATAATTAAATTATTTTCCTTTATTCACCATTTTATTCATTTATTATTTTTACTTTTCTTTGATTATCTTTCCACATTTTCATTTTCTAAAACAACCCGCCCTTGTGAATTAAAAACATTCCACGCTCATGGCAGTACAAACAAATTCATTAGTCATAAGTTTCCGATATTTGATTCAATTGCGAATTGAATGCAGATGATTTTTGTCAGATATTAAGTGAAATTAATATCCGAATTTATATATTTCTGACTTGAAATAATTTTCTAATAAATATATTAAAGAGAATTGTTTTTGATCGCGTTATTTTTTAAACAAATTAGAAAATTATTCAAATTCATTAGGTCGCAGTGTCCACCTTAAAATGGTTCGGCCCACTCATTTCAAGGATAGACGGCCATATCTACACTGTTATATACTAATATACTGATTAATCAAATTTTAAATTATTATTTTGATCAAATAGTTTCCGAGATGAGGGATGAGACCACAAAAATAATAAAAACTCAAATACCTCGTAAAGCTTTCGTTTTTTTTAATCTTAATCATTTACAATAAATCTAAAACTATATATGGGATTTGAGTTTTTTATTATTTTTATGGCCTCACACCTCATCTATGAGACAAATTTAATTAAAAAGAAGATAACTCCATTGAATTTATATTATTAATTTAATTAAAATGAAAAACATCTTAAGTTATGAAGAAGAAAAATCCCAAATGCCACAAAAATTTAGAAACTTTTTTCTTCTGGAAGATTTTTTTACAGCAGCCAGCCTTAAATTCGAAAAATAATTCAATAACTAGAATATGTATTCCATCTTTAGAAACGATTTAAAATAAAAATTATTATTATTAAAACTAATAGTTCTAGAATCTGACAATTTGCTAAATACGTTGTGATTGAATGAAAAGGGAAACAATTTATTTTTACAATCTTTAATTGAAAATTTTAATTTAAATTCTAAAAAATGGCACTCGCAGAATCCTACAAGTATTATATGAAGGAGGAGGATACCTCCTCCTTCATCTATAATACAGTTCCATCCCAGCCATGAACTCGAACAAGAATTCCATTCCATTTTTAGTAATTTTTTCTATTCCTCATTAGAATAATGAAAAAATGAAGACCAGGCCTGAAATTTGTGATAAATAATTTTTTTTGTTTAATTTTCATTAAAATAAACTCTGTTAAAATATATTAGGAATGTTTTATTTAGATCACTCAAAAATAGTGATAAATATAAAAGTTAAATATTGTGATGATAGAATTAGCCTTGCCCATAGGCCCCAAGGGGGGGGGGGCAAATGCACCTGCGGATACCGAGCCGGGGGCCGGGACGTGACTTTTTTTAAGGAGGTATGTTAGAAAATAAATGCCACTATTTCCACTTCATAAAAAACACCTAAGTTCTTATTCCATAATAAGGGGCTCGCTTCAGATTTTGGGCACCGGGCCCGAAATTTCACGTGGGGGCCATGGCCTTGTCCCTGACTGTGAAAAGAGTTGTGAAACACTATTCTATAGGATTAAGTGATAAATTCTTTGTATTTCTACAGTAGATACAGAGAGAAGGGGTTTTATATTAGAATACATTCCTAAATATTAAAAAAAAAAAAAAATTAGATTTAAAAACCATAATTTCCTTTGACTGTAGATTTGTTTATCCTTAAAAAATATTCTATAATATTCGCAAATTCATTTTTTATAAAATATGGCCTTAAAAGACAATTTCAAAGAAATTTTAATTAAGAATTTAAATATCTAAGGTTGGATAACTCAAGGAATTACTATGTTTATAGATAGATAAATAGCTCACCCATTAATTCAAGATATTATCTAACTATCGCTCCTTTGAATGTATATATATACATTTTCTAAGTAAAATAAAAAAAAAAATACTATTAAAAGCAATTATAATTTCACCTTTTTTAGATTAATATTTTTCTAGGAGTAACTTTCTCTTCAGATATTTATCGCTGTATTCAAAAATTTACTTATAGAAATATAATACGAATTTCAGACCTAAAAGTAAATAATAGTTTATCAGAAGTGTTTTACAATTTACCCCTTGATAATGCTTCGAAATAACATCTTCGGAAATAAATATTTTATAAAATAAATTTTCTGGAATTGTTAAACCTGAAATGAAAGAATATTCTTTTATCCATTTCGTCAAATTGTACTTGAACTAAAATAAAAATATAAGCGTTTGTTTTTGTATTATACTTTAAAATTAAAAAAGAATAGCACAACTTGAATATACCTTCTTATTATTATCTATTTGTCTGTTTATCTTGATAAATTAATATGAAAATGGAATGAAAATACACCATAGCTGGAAGCACAAGATTTTGTTTTCACATGTTAATTATTATTGATTTCAAGGCATCAAAATTATCGGAATTCCGTCTGCTTTAGAATCAATATCCACGCTCGAGCCATGTGCTCACTTCAACTAGATTGAAAAATCGTCGAAATTTTTACTATTACGTAATGACAGCTTTTAAATGATGCAGAAAACGATAGTTAAGTATTGCAAGCAGTCTGGAGAGTGGTTGCTTCGGCCATTGCACTACGCTTACGCACCAAATGCCAGACAATAGAAAATGAGTACTTGTTCGAGAAATGTGAGCCATTCTCCAACAGCTGGCGACTGGCGTGGTCGCGTGAATAGAGTGAGGGTCGTCTTTCAGCGAAGCCGCCCCTTAAAAAGGGGCAGCTGATGAATCAGACAGCTGCTCACATATAAACTAGTTGAATTCATTTCGTATTAGAATCGAGCTTCTCTTCTTAGTTTATTTCTAAAAAGCAAAGCAATAGGTACACGCGCTCTTCTCGCTAATCATGAATCCTTTAGTGGACTTGGCCAGTCATAGTTGCGCAATGCAATGCGCATAACCATAGCATACAAACATGGACGTCTGGTGGTTGTTGAAATTTGTGTGTAAGGGACTTTTTCGTTTCTAAATGCTTTGACCAGGGACTTCTGTCAATGACTTAATTGTGATTAGTGTGTGCAGTGAAGTTTCAAGAGCCTGTGGATGTCGTTGGTGTGCGAAACTGTATGAGGAAAGTATGGAAAACATGGGGGAAATGGCCGAACAGCAGTCGCTCAGCCAGCCATTACCCGAATCGGTCGATTCGCCAGCTGCATCTACGCATGCCGGCCTCAGCATGTCGCCGAGCGAGCTCAGTCCCACTATTTCACGGTCTGGCGTTCCTGGCTCAGTGGCCACTTCACACGAGTCACTCACAGAGTCGAGTTCGGCACACCAGGCGCACATACAGATAAAAGAGGAATTGCCCACAAGTGCTGAGGACTTGTCTCCTGAAGGTGCTGTTAGTCTAGCAAGTGACACCACCAAACAAGAGAGCCTATCTGTGATAGTACAGACTCAAGACGATTCTCATGATTCGGAATTATTAAGTCCAGGCAAACTTTCACCTACTTCGGGTATTTCGGTGAGTGTTGCCAGCATGATTGATGCAACAGATTTTCGTACCCTTCAACCTGAACCAACCTACCAGACATTGACTTCTGTGAATGGCAGAATGTCACCACCAGGTTTTAGCCCTAGTTCATCCTATGCAACCTTGACACCTTTACAGCCTCTCCCTCCTATTTCTACAATGTCAGATAAATTTGCCTACGGCCATACTAGCAACGTGTCTGGTTCATTTACGGTGATGCAGAACAATGGCCTGGGGAACATCGGACTTGGCATGCCTGTCAATTCTTATAATTATGATAAATTGTCGACGATTGGAATGTCGCCTCCACATCATTATTCTCCACCAAATAATGGTCTTGGAAGTATAAGTATTCAACATCAACATTCGCCGCTTTCACCACAAAGTTCTTATAGCCAGAATGGCCTTCATTCGCCTCAAAAGAGTATGTCACCTACGAGCTACGATTCTCCCTATACACAGAGAGACATGGTTGGTCGAGGTGCCCTCGTGACTCCACAAAGTCCAACTCTTAGCCCACCATCGGCCTCTCTTCATTCGCCTCCTAGCACAATTGTGACAAGTTTTGGAGGAACAACAACATCTAATTTATCAAACCTTAATGGATTAACAACAATTACACCTCATGCCACCGTCGTCTCGCCTCACCACTCGCCACCGTCTCTGGTGGTTGGCCAACAACTTCAACGAGAGGCGGTGGTGGTTGCGAGTCCTTCACCACCTAGTTTTGTAACACAACAACAAAATCCTCAGCCTCAACAGCAACCTGGTCCTCCAACCTCTACCTCAATACCAGTTAAAACAGTTGTCACCACCGGCTCTAGCGGAGGCACGTTGGTTGGAGGCGGCGGTGGTGGCGGTGGAGGCGGCGGTGGCGTTATTGGTACAGGAGGACCTGCTACGGCCGCAACAGCTGCAGGTGCTGGTGAAGTTGAGGAAATCAACACTAAGGAATTGGCACAGCGCATTAGCGCCGAGCTCAAGAGGTACAGCATCCCCCAAGCCATTTTTGCTCAACGTGTGCTCTGTCGTTCGCAAGGCACTCTCTCTGATTTACTACGAAACCCGAAGCCCTGGTCAAAGCTAAAATCGGGTCGAGAAACATTTCGTCGTATGTGGAAATGGCTACAGGAACCTGAATTTCAGCGAATGTCTGCTCTCAGATTAGCAGGTGAGTACAGCATGCGCTCAAGCAAAAGCACATGGGCACCACGTGAGGAGGCGTGGCCAGCTCATTCAGACTCACGCACAGTAGCTCTGATCGAACTTGGCTCCACGTTTCCCTATACGTCCTATCATCCTAAGTATTGATTGTAAACTCGAAACCTCGTGGCCCGCACTTCCCGCCGTTCATTTTACTTGTGAAATTGATAGTGAATGAGCGCACAGGCAGAGGGCACGCGACGGCCCGCCCGCCAAATCACATCGCCCGCGCCAATTGATTAGCACATCCAGCATCTCTATCCTATCTCCTAACTCCTAACTAACTCCTAACTCCAACATATCCAACTAATTCATTCAATTAGCGCTTTTATTCATTCCCTCTTCTTGGAAATTAACTTGCACATTCACTATTAAACTATTTTATTTTTTATTTACCACTAATAGAATTAACTCATCTTCATTAAAAAAATTTACAAATAGAAAAATATTGTATTTATCTTCTCTATTCTTATTATTCTTTAAAAATAACTTATCTTCTATATTGCTCTTGTATTCTATTAACTCTATTTAATTTACTCCTAGGAGACTTTAATGCATTAATGCCTATATAATAATAAAATTATTTTTAATTAGAAAATCTTATAAATGCATATGTTTTATATTAGGTGATGTACATATTAAAATAGATTTTTTTTTAGATATTATAGGTAACATAACGGTAAAATTATCTATCATATATAATGTTCTCGTTGTGAAATTTAAAATTAATTCTATAAGAAATCATCCAGAAAATAAACGTGTTTTGTCCTATCTAAAATTTCACCCCTTATAATCAAACTAATAATAATAATAATAAACTGAAAAAAGTGAGCTTCATTTGAATAATGATAATAATAATAAAATAATAAAACTGTTCAATCATAATTTAAAATTTTGCTGAAATGAAATAATAAACTTATGTGAATTCATTTTTAACAAAAAGAGAAAAAAAAGGAAATGCATGTCGGGTCAAATTTTTTCTGGCATTCAATTTTCTATTTTTTCTCTATTTGTAAAAGCCGAACGGACGGACAGACGGGCCTGGTGGTCATTTGATGCCATGTTCCTCGAGTCCGTCGGCGGCAGAATCTCCTTCGATTAAGCGCTTGCATTTCAACTCCAATTTGAAAGACAATTTGGTTTTTGGTTTCCTTATTTTTCAATTAAAAAAATAATAATTTCAGTTCAGTTTTCCATCAAATTTGGGTAAAAATCCTGAATTATTTCTTAAAAATGTTATTGTAATATTCTTAGCAGACAAGTATAAACAAAAAATCAATTAACAATACCAAAGATTGAACACTTCTTTATTTTCTTTAGATAGAAAATATTATTGTATCCAAAAGAAAAAAATCATTTTCAAATTCTATTAGCTGTGATTCCACTCTTAAATCACTTTTAAATATTGTAAATTTATTATAATACATGTTATGAATTCATGTAAATAAATGTATATTGTATAATTAAATTCTCTTACAATCAAAATTTTGTCATGTTGACGTTATTCCAAAATTCCTCTAAACATTTTCATTTAATTGTATATATTATTATTATTATTTATTATTATTCTTTATCCTTCAGACGTCGTCGGCTAGCCAGCTGACTTATTTGAGGTATTATTATTATTATTAGTAGTAGTATATATTAAATAATTATATTTTCGGTTTTTTAATTACGAATTAAAAATAAACATCAGTCTTAATATTTCATGAAGTAAGACTGATATGAAATAAGTAGAACATTATTATTTTATCTAGATTTATTAAAAAATAGTAACGCAATGTAAATTGAACTATTTCTGTTTTAATTGAATATCAATCTATTCGTGTTGAATTAATCATTTGGAGGTTCAGTTTTAAAAATATATAAAAAAAAATCAATCATTATCTTTTTTCTTGATTTGGAAAATTAGATTATTTTTTCTAAAAATAAAATTTTAATTGATTTCATATTTATTTCAAATTACACCTTCCGGAGTGATGATTTACAATGTAAAAATTAATTAAAATCTTCTATCCATTTGGGTGGCCAAACCCGAATAAATATTTCAAATTATAAGCCTGACACCAAAGTTTGAAAATAAAAATATTTTTTTTTCGTTGTTATAACGTCTTTAAAAATAATTGGTTGCAGGCAGGCCTGCAACTAGGCTTTTGTTAGTTTGTATCTACACCCCCCTCCCCAAAAAAAAAAAAAAAAAAAAAAATATGAGAGAGATATTGAAATATTAAACTTAAAACAACTCTAAAAAGAAATAATTTAAATAAAGTATTATCAAAAATTTTCAATTAAATATATTATTTCATGATAATTTTTATAATATTCATTTGAAAAAAGACTAAAATCTTCTCTGTCTCTATTTTAATCGAATTTTCAAAACTTTATTTCTTAAAGATTTTTTTAATCAAATCAAATTTTCTCATGAACATTTTTTGAATATTAATTTGATAAAAAGTAAAAATCTTGGATAAAACGAAATTTTATTTTTCGGTTGAATAAGTTAGTCTTTAAATTTATGAATATTTTTCTAATTAATATTTTAAGTGGATATATATCAAAGAGAATTATTTTTGACCGCGACATTTTTTAAACAAGATATAAGTATATATCGCTAGACTACTGCTGGTTGAGGCTATTGGAGTCAGCTAAATCTTAAATGTGGCTGTCAAAAATAACTCTCTTTGATATATATATCCACTTAATATATTAATTAGAAAAATATTTAAAAATTCATTATTTCTTACACAGAAATATATAAATTCAGATTATTATTACTTAATATCTGACAAAAATCACCTGCATTCGATTCGCGAATGAATCAAATGTAGGAGACTCATGATTAGTTTAAATTTATGCTTTCATTGAATGTTCGCAAAATCATTTTTTCCAAAATTTTTAATCAAATCAATGCGTTTCATGATAATTTATCATATTCATTTGAAAAAATAGGTTCAATTGTACGAGCAGATTCAGCTTGGATAGGAAAGAAAAATGCCCAAGGAATAAACCAGGAAGATGGAAATGTACTGTTTGCCATTAGCCAGCCGAAGATTTCGGCTCCGCCGGCGTCTTCGTTAAGAATCAGCCCATTTACATTTCTAGGTTTTATTCCTTCGATATTTTTCTTTCCCATCCGAGTCATATAAATGGGAATCAAACTTAAATTTAAATTTTATTCTTCGGCCGAAATCTCAGATTTTCTTAAGAAAATAATCACCAGTCATCACATTTCTTTATTTTAATTGAATTTTCAAAATATGATTTTTTTATAAATTTTTTTAAACAAATTGAATGACAATCTATAATATTCATTTGAAAAAAAGTAAAAATTCTCGACTAAGATGAAATTTTATCCTTTGGACAAAATCGAAGGTTTTCTTAATAAGTTATTCTTCATATTTCTCCTGTTTTCATGGTATTTTCAAAATATGATTTTTTAAAGATTTTTTAATCAAATCAATTTTTTTTTCATAATTCATTAACAAATATAGGTACTTGGCTAAAATGAAAAATATTTTATTTTTCGGCTGAATTCGAAGTTTTTCCTAAGAATCTAACCATTAGATTTCTACATTTAATACATTAATAATTGCTTTTTCTTTTAATTTTAGATTAAATTAATAATCCTAAAATTGGCATGACATAATTAGTGTTAGTAAAATTAATTTTTCAATGGCTAATATACGAAAGCTGGTCGGGGAGATGATCATTCTTAACATGTTATCATGAAATAATTTATTATTCAAGTCAACGTTTAATCCTAATACGCTTTTAAATTGTTAAGATTATTATTTCAAAAGTAGTTAGAATTAAATGGAAATAAATAAAAACAGTTTAGTTACAAAGAAAGTAAGTAGAGAAAGTTGTCTAGAATGCAATTATTTTAGGGAGAATTGAATAAAGAAATTAAATAAACATGTAATGATATTAGCATATATTTCCGAGTTTGAAACCTTAGACTAGTGGTCTCTAAACTTGTTTGGCCCGCACCCTCATTTTGTTTAGTTCACGCGCACCCCAGATTAAAAACATCGCCCAAGTGCGAGTGAGACTCATATAACGAGGGTTACGTATTTTTTAATTTATCATTCATTTATAACAACAAAAATAATTTTCAACTACTTCTATTAATTTATACAGATTTATAAATCAAAGGGTTGCCAAATTAGAGAGGGGACACTGCTAACGACTGAGGTGTTAAAAGAAAAATTTCTAGAAAACATTTGAAAACTTTTTGCCTCAGAGATTTGTTGATTTTTAAGAGGAAATCAATGATGGAGTCCTCTGTTTGATGCAATTAAACATAGACCAATTTATTATATATATATATGAAAGATCTTTCCGCTGAAACCTATTAGATTAGACATTTCAATGAGATAAACTCATCAGAATGCCCAAGTTTATTAAAATGTCTAATCTAAGTGGTTTCAGCCGAAACATCTTCTCTGATAAACATATCAACCACCAAATCATCAAATCCTCAATATATATATATATTAGGGTGGTCCTTATTTTGGGTATTTTCGAATTTTTACGCTGGCAAAGGCTCATATGGTTCGAAATAAATCAAAAAAAAATATCTTCCAAGTTTCAAGTCCCTATCTCAATTTTAACCTGTGCCTCAGAGCGATGCAAGTTTCCCATCTAGATAATATGGGTTTTTTGGCATCGAACGATCAATTTTTTATTCCGGCCAAAGTAATATTTCAAAAAATTTGAATCTCTGTAAACTTTACCCTTATAATAGTAGCTATCCTTCAGAGTTTTTTTCAGATTTTTAGTTATTATAATTTTGGAGTTACAGCTAGATGAAATACTGTCAAATCTTAGTGTTAGTAAGTTATAGACTCCAAAATTATAATAGCTACAAATCTGTAAAAATTCTGAAGGGTAGCTACTATTATAAGGATAAAATCTACAGAGTTTCAAATTTTTTAAACCATTGCTTTGGCCCGAATAAAAATTTGATCGTTCAATGCCAAAAACTCCATGTTATTTAGATGGGAATCTTACATCGCTCTGAGGCACAGGTTAAAATTGAAATAGGGGTTGAAACTTAGGGATATTTTTATATTTATTTCGAACCATATGAGCCTTTGCCAAAATCTCGAAATACCAAAATAAGGACCACCCTAATATATATATACGAGCTTTGTGCGTGCCTTCGGCACGCCCTCGAAGCTCGGCCCTCCGGGCTGAAGTGCCCTGGCGGGCGGCGTCTCGGTCCAAAAATTTTATTCCTCTTAAAAAACCACACTCCAAATGTATACCTGTAAACTCCCGAAAATACATAGTCTCTTAAAAGTTTCACCTCATTTTCGTCCTGACACAGCTACAGAAATGAGGCTCTAGATATAAAAAATAAAAATAAATCTCTGGCTCGACAACCCTTCATGGGTCTTGGCCTACTGAATTGGTTGCTGTCCTAATTGGGAACAGTACCGAGGGGTCAAGTGGTTAGCTCAACGCACATCTACAACCTTCGTTTCAGTTTTCTTAACCGAGATTCGCTACTTCTCAATCAAGCAGCTACTCATTTATCCTCACGAGGCTGAGTGAACCCCGTTCCAGACCCTATACTTACAGAAAAATTTCTGAGCATAGCCGGGAATCGAACCCGGGACCTCCGGGTTGCCAGTCAGTTACTCTGACCATTAGACCACGGAGGCGGTTGGCTCTAGATATGAACCTGGAAATATTTTTTTTCTCCTATAAAATACAGCATTGTGATATTTTTTGTGTGGAAATAGATTTATTTAAATAAGTGGTATCGTGTGAGGAGGAGAATTATATTATATCATTTTTTTAAAATTTGGGATCGATAATCGATATAAGGCTCCAAATATTTAAAAGAGATCAGGTGTTGTTTGTATGACAGGCTGCTCCAGTATTGCAATGAGAAACTCATATGGGCATGCGTGTCTTAAGTCGTTTAATTTTGTAAAAATCAAAAAATAAGAATAACAAAATTTAGATTTTTAAAAAATTATAAAAAAGTGGCAAATTATTAAAAAATAAACAAATAATATATAAATCAAATAAGATGTGATTGATTTCTTTTTCTGTGCGCAAAGAAAAGCGAATTGAATATTTAATTTTTGAGTGGTGAAGGGGGAGGGGTAATAATTATCAATATATTTAATGTTTCTTAATTTAAAATCAATTGGAGTCTTTCATTTCGAAATTTGAGTCCAAATTACGATTATATTTCAAATTTGCCGCAAATATACCGATGGCGGTCTCTCTCGACAGCATTACGTCAGCGTTGCGGCAAATTAATCTAGACAAATATATATAGTATATTAGTGGCGGTTGGTGACTTTTAAACCATTGGATGCTGTCTAAAAAAGTACTCTTCGTTTTTTGAAATTTTATTTTAATCTTCGCTTTAGAAATGGATTAGTCCAAAAATACTCGAATCATCCTTATTTATTCTTTTTTTGTATTATTACTATTTTAATATTTCCACACCGATAACAATTTTATTCGACTAAAACTTGTCTGAACTTGTCTTTGACATGCTTGAACTGGAAGATATACCAGGCAGGGACTTTAAACTATCTACACCCTTTTCGGTAAACATTCATTTTATTTTATTGCCCCTTGAAACTATGCAACAATTTTATTTCATTTCGAGAACCAATATACTTTTCAAAACAAAAATTGTTTTTTATAGAAATATTTGAAATAACGGATATTAATTTGAAAATTTAAAGATCCACCTGAAATTTTGAAGTCGATCTTCTTATTCATATATTTATGAAAATACTCTAAATGTTTGATATTTTAGGGATGCGCCGCATCCACAGCATCCATGGACCGCACGCTCAATGTATAATATATATTATATACTATATGATTTTATTTGACAGAGATTATATTTTCGAAGGGTTGGCCTTCATCTTCTGTCTTTTTTATAATTAGTTCATTTGTTTTTGTACATGGGCTCCACAAGAATCATTCAAATGGGTTAATTCACCTTTCAACAAAAACTATATATATATATATATATAGATACGAGTATATACAAATTTTGTATAAATATATTTATTTATATATAGGTATATGTTTATTTGCATCAAGCAGAGAACAGTTTCATTGATTTCCTCTTAAAAAACAAGAAAACATGTTTAATATTTTATAGTACCCACAAAAACTTAAGTTTTATAAATATTATTTTCAAAAATTTAACATTGTACAAAAAAACGAAATATTATTTGAAAAATGGAGAAAAAAGTGAAAGCTATTTCAAGACTATTTCGGTACTGTCTATATGATGGTCTTAATATATCAATAATTTCAATTAACAGATTAAGTTTTTTTCATTTTGAACGGATAGTTTTGAAGATAGAGAACCCAAAATCTAATTAGTTCTCCTCACTGAAAATAGAAATGTAATACGACACGGAAAACAAACAGAAAGAAACCAAAATATAGTTGAAAATGATTTTTCTCTACATTTCAGAAATTTTTAAGAATAATGAGCAAATTATTTTTCTTATTTATTTTTTTTATTTTTTTGCGTCAATTCGATATTAGGGCTTCCCGGCAGGCAGGCTTCGACTGGCTCTGGACCTACCGAGAAAATTGCTACAAAACAAAACAAAATTAATCAAATTATACAACTAAAATCAACATTTTGAATTCGCGAATATTAAAATTCTAACAGTGGAATGATCATTTTTCAACAATTCACCGAATTTGAGCTTATTTCGCCAAACTGCTATGTTAATATTTGGGTCAGTGAGTTCGTTTTTAGGCTGGATTCGTTCAGAATTAAAATAGGACCTTACTAGTGTCATGGTGTTAAATACCACCAACTCCAACCTATTATGATTTTATAAATTTTTCACTATAAACCCACGCCACGTAAGTTTTACTACTAGAATCTCTACAATGTAAATATGTCTGTTTGTCGGAGCACCTTAACTCATAATCTAAATAAGATTAAAACTCGTAATTTACAAATTATATATATACATTTCACCTGAAATCATTTATTAAAATTCTATTTGAATGATTGTTTTTGTGGAGGTTTATTTTTTTGTAGAGTCGAAGTTAAAAATTATTTTTTAATCACGGGGTGTAAAGTTTCCTTCTAAAGATCTTCTTAAGTAGAATTAGCCTTTTTTTCTGAATTTAATTTACTTTAAAATTTCAGTTCGAGAGAGCTCCAACTCCAAAGTGGTCATTTTTAGGTGATTTTTTTACTTGTCAGCGTTTAGAAGTGGTCTAGCTTAAAATATGAAAAAACTTTCACTAATTCTCTCAGTTTCACCTTATGAATTTGATGTCTCAATTATTTTAGAAAATATAAGGTACGGAGCTCTCGGTATGCGGACCGACTCGAACTTGACCCGCTAATTATTGTATTTAGTCTTGATAATAGCCTATAACCACGAAGATACAAAAATTGACTATTGATACAAAAATAACACAACCTCTCGCTTATTGAAATATTATATCTAGAATCCTTATTTTAAATTATACTTCGGCATTATTAATTTATTACCAATTATCTCGCACACCCCACTGAATATCGAACGGACCCCTGGGGATACGCGCACCCCACTTTAGAGACCATTTTCTTGAACCATCATCAAGAGAGAGAAAAATAATAGATTTACAGTGCAAATTATATTAGTTTTTTGAATTAGAAGACTTGGTTTTGCTAGATAATATTTCAGAATGTAGGAAATAGATATGAAATTTTTCTCGGAGGAATCCTACGGTTTCGAAGGGATTTTTATCTTATTCACCTATTATGGTCTCATTTTAGATTACTTGTCATAAATTTATAATGCATGTATACGTAAGCTTTACAAGTATGGATGACGATAAAAAAACATTAAAAGTTTCTAAAGAAAATAATGCTCTTTTTAAGTGATCTTCTTTATTAATACTAATAGTAATGATAAAAAATTAACTAACCGACTGGTTATACGTAAATAATTCTAGCTGGACCAAAATTAAAATGTCCATAATGTTTTATTTTCTATCCCACCGCATCGTAAAACCATGACTTAATTCGTTTTACGTACGAGGCCTTTCGAGTCACTTGATTTTATTTGAATTTAATTAGGACTTTGAAAGCTCTATAAATAAATAATAGATGAATTAAAAAAATTTAATTTAACTAAGTCTAGAATTATATTATTATAATTTATATATATAAATTAGTAAACCGCAATCAAAAGCTTTTAGTTTTTAGAGTATGACTAGGAATAGGATTATTATTTTTTTTCTTTTTTTATTAACGGAGAACCTGAGTTTTGTCTGAGGGTTGGTTATGCCGACAATCTAGGGTGTGTTTTCATAATGATTGGGCCTAAGGTGAGTTCAAATGGTGACTCAGACCCCAGTGGGTGACTCACCCATTCTGCCTCTCACGCTCTATTCATGAATATTGTCAAGCGAATTTCTAACAAACGCAAACGTTCCACTCATCACCCAAAAAACCACCAAACTCGGTTTTCAAAATTTTGATCCACTATAAAAATCATTATTCAATTTACCCTTAAGATTTATTCAATTGATGGCATTTGATGAAATATCGAATCCAAATCTAATTTAATAGTCTTGGAATTTTTTGTTTCTATAATATCTACTCCTATTAAACGAGCAAAAATTGTATATTTATTTGTATATATATTTGTTTGTATATATATTTATTATATATTTATTTGTTTGTATATATATTTGTATCTTCTATTTTGAAAACGACTCTACCGATTTTGATGAAATTCACGAGTTAGGGGGTTTTTGGGGTGACAATTCGATCTGTCATGGTCTCATCTTCGACAAAATTGTTTTTGATGGGTTTTTTCGTAATCAAATTAATTATTCTCAGGTAGACAAATCCCATTCTTAGGGTTTTAAAAAAAAGGTTTCCCTTTTCCTTTTGTGCTCAGGCAGATAATGGGTCGGGTAAATCCTTTATTCTCAAAGGCCTTGAAGAAGTATTGTGATTGTGGTTTTTAACATATTTTGTTCAACCTAAACGTTAGAAATATTAATAAACGTTTTATAATTGTTTTTATAAAGAATTTTATTTATTTAATAGAATAAAAAATAATCAAGAATTTATTTAAAAATATATTTCGCATAAGCAGGTCTCAATTTTCTGAAAAAACAACACATTTTGATAGGTTTTATTTATTAACAATTAGATGAATAAAAATGAATCATATGGTTGAATCAAAACAGGTGCAGGAGGTGGGGTGCAGTGGTGGGGGATCCGGGGGTAGGGAGAGGTTTCGGGGGTGGGGTCAAGCGGGGTGGGGGGTGGGGGCTACAGTGGGCGAATACTATATATATTTGATTTTTTTTTTAATTTGAAAACGGCTCTCAAATAAAAATCGACTTTTTTATCAGAATTTTAAATTAAAAATAATATTAAAATAAAGGTTTTAACTGAATGAAGAAGTTACCGAGCATCGCTCGGTGCCTCCAGGTACTAATGATTATGATACAAGAAGTTTGTACAAGCTCTCTGTCCGCGATGGACCCTTGTACGAAAAGAAGAAGACATTTCAAAGACTGGGTAGGAGTTGAAGATATCTCTGGATACGGGTCTTGAAAAACTTAAGGTTATACTATATGTACCCGGGAAAACGGAAAGGGAAGCGAGTTCCAGTCTCTAGAAGTCATAGGGATAAACGAATTGGCGAATGTGTTTGATCGGTTACTATCCAATTTAATCTCAAAGGGGTGTTGAATGTTAGAAAATCGTGTCAAATTGCACACATTGAACTTTTGATAACCCTTTGTATACCTATATAAACCTCCATATGCGGACGTGCAGGTTATCCCCGCACACGGGTGCTTCATCGAAGGGGCGCCATGTTGCCACGATAATTTCTATACTTTTGATGTGTTAATGCTAAGGTGTTATGAAACATCCGATACAATGAAAATTAATAAATAAAAACAAAGAAAAGATTTAGCAACTAAATAAACATTTTTTGAATTGAAATGAATTAATTATTTTGTTAAATTTACAAATTTTGGATCATGGAAAAGGTGCTAAATTTCTTGCACATAGGCGCCTCTTACACACGCGGCCCCTGCCCATATATACCTATATTTAGTATATTAAATAAACACGTCTTTAAAATTACTATTAGAATGCTCATCCACTCAAGTTGAAGGCAGCACAAACACTAAGACGGCTTAGCATTACTCGGAAGGACCGGGAAACCCTAGTATATAATTCGCTCATTTTTTTCTCGCATTGTCTTTAAATATGTCTGAAACGTGAAGAAAAATAATTTTCAACCGTGATTATTTTCAGTCCATGTTGTTGGTTTCCGATACCCCGAGTCTCGAATTATTAAGTTTCTTTGACTGAATACAATGTTAAATATTTTTCAGAATTTTTTAGATATTTCTATTAACAAATATTTAATTATTTAAATCGGGAAAATAGAGAAATTAAAAATACTTTTTTTTTATATAATTAATTATATATTTACGTTGATTCCTCTCTCTTTTTCGGGAGTTTCGATTTTTATCTTTTACATAAGTAATACATTTGATTTGTTGATTATTTTAATTAAAATTTTATTTTTAGCAATGTGTCTATTTAAATTTGGAAAATTCCACATGGGCCGTATACAATTTGGGCTGTTTTTATACATTTTCTGAAAATATGGTAAATAGAAAAAATGCATTTTTTTATTTATTGGATGAGAGTGTAGGTAATAACTTTTTTCCACGCAAAAATCTTAGACCCCACTACAAAATATGACATTATAATGATAAAATTTTCTAGAGCGAGGAAAATATTAAGCTACTAAGAGATTTTTTTTTAATTTTTACAAACTAGAAATATGTTTTTCTTATATTAATAAATTATTATCTAAAAACTGTATTATTTACTTTAAGAAAATTTATTTTTGCGGAATTGGATCTCCTCTAGTCTCCTTAATAAGATATTAATTCAACGATAGGGATTTTGCTGGCCCTGCTTCAAAGTGCCATCCGGGGTGGACGCCCTCTTTGCCCCCCCCCCCCTCAAGCTACGCTACTGTCTTTTTATTAATGCAATCGAATGTAACTAAGTATAAATAACATAGGAACAAAAAAAAAACATGTCCCTGGAAGCCTCAAGAAATAAAAATAATTTTTAAGAAAAAAATAAAAACCGACTTCAAAAAATTAAATGCAACAAATAAAATACACTAAAAGGTATAGAATAATTATTATATTATTTAGTTACAACTAAACTACGAAATATTAACAAGCCTATCCACTCTTACTTAGGTTAAATTAGTCCTATATTACCATAAACAGATCAAATGAATACATTTTAAAGAATTCAAAAATCTTACTTTAGAGTAAAGTACTTTAAAATATAATTTTACTAAAAACTTTATTTAACCTTTTTTGTCGGCCCCAAGGTACTTAATTAGGATATTAAATTTCATCAAAATTGGTTAAGTCATTTTAAAGATATTTAGAAAAAACTAAAAAAGTACTGAAATAAATAATGTTGTATAATACTAATGTTTGTGGGCCGATATGTACCAAAAACTAATCAGCGCTTCATTTTGTTAAAATGATGGTAGGTTTTCAATTTAATTTCAATCGGTGCAAAGGTGTGGAAAAAATCGTGGACGAAAAAAACGATAACATCCATCTATCCATCCGCACGCACTTCCAAAAAAATGGCACTTTTTGGCCTCTCGACGAGATTCCAGGTAACTTTTGGCAAAACCGCCACGTGCTAAAATTCAATCGCATTGAATACTTCAATTTGTGACCTTAATTGAGTCCATGGGTTCCGTAGTCTTTACCTGAGGACCCGTTGAAGTCGCGCTTGCCGCGCGACCGATTGCAATACTTTCTCCCATGCTTCGCATTGGATAAAGTAAAAATGGATCCAGTCGGAAGGTAGACTGGACCCAATGCAATTTTTTTTTTTCAAATTCGGTTCACAATTGGCGGAGATATGAGGTAACATAGGCACAAAAACAATTTCGAAACACACATTACTAAAAATAAAATTTCAATCAAAATATTAGACAAATTAAATATATTATATTATGAATATGAGAAATAAATTGAAACCTCCGAAAAGCAAAGAAATCAATATAAATATATAACATTGTATTTAGAAAAGTAATTTCATAATTTGAGACTCTATTTTAAATCTCTGAAATTCCAGAGAAGTGAGAAATAAGCACATTCAAATGAAATAAAATAAATAACCGCGTCAGTCAGTGTGAGTCTATCCTTTGACTTGAGTGCACGTATATTCTTCGAGACATCCAGCAACAAATCGAGCAAACTCTGCAATGGCAGATAAGTTGTAACCTTTGATTTAAATTATTATAAATTGACTTATTCATTTTAATTTACAATTTAAAAATCATAAGATAACATGTTTAATAGGATTTTAAAATATCTAATCAACGTTTAATGAGGTTTCTAAAAAATATTATTCTTTGTTATCAATTTCTTTGTTTGGGGAGGTGTCACAAAATCTTTTTTTAATTATTTTTCTTCTCTACATATGTGACATCGCGAATATTAAAAGTGTGGTAAATTCTAGGAGAAACAGCCAGTGGCAGGCATCAGATATGATAAACTATAAGGTTTTCTATTTTCTAAATCTAAAAAAAAACTGCAACGGATCTTTGCTAAACTTTATCCAAAGTCATTTGAAATATTAATATATTTATTACTTTATTATTAATCAGTGACGTTTCGGTTATTATTGGTAACCATTCCTGAAGACATGTAGGAATCGGCTTAAAATCAAAAATAACAATCGATTCTTATCTAATAAAAGTAAATATCGTCGCCTTAGAGAGTAAACCTGCTAACTCATAAAAAGGAAATTTTACAGGGCAGAGAAAAAACAAACAAAATTTATTATTGTTGTTATGGAAAAAAATATTTTTCACATTTTTTTTCTACAACTTACGATCGTAATTTTAAGTAGCAGTTTTACTTGGGCGATGCTGCATCTCTTTTTCTTTCGAACGGTATTAATATGTCATATATGATAAAAAATGGAGTTAGCAGGTTTACACTCGAATCCGACGATATAATATTTTAAATGAGAATTTCGAAGATTATCTAAAATGCTATTAGAGAAATTTGTTTTTGACAGATTATATACTACAGTCGACTCTCGACATTTCGAACACGGATAATTCGAATTTTTCGATAATTCGAACTCTTCAGCTGTTAACTTGGATAAATCAAAAAAATGCTGTGTATTTTGATACGCTCGAGAACTCGAAATTTTTTTCGTAACAAGAGGGGGAGAGAACGTTCTCTAATTCGAACTAGGCCACTTCTCCTCTTTATAATTCGAATTTTCATAGCAAAAAACTATTCTTATTTTTTTAATCATGTTATTATCTATTGCAATGTTAATACATATGTAATTGTTTGTTCTTTTTTGTCGTTTTCATTATTTTTACTTTTTTACTTGAGGCTATATTTAAAATTTATGTAAGGTCATACATATTTTCAAAAATATTATAAAAACTCTTAATAATTCGATTTTTTTTCTTTCCTCTTGATAATTCAAACGTCATTTTAATTCGAATTTTTCTTGTAGTCCTTTGGATTTCGAATTCTCGAGAGTACGTTAACTTGAATTACCTTTAACTTTTTGAAATATTTATATTGAAAACAATTTGCATTTTCAAATATAATACTGTAATAATAATAATAATTATTATTATTAATTAAGACAGGAATAGTAGGGAATTGGACAATAAATAAAAAATAGAGTTTTTAATAAATGGGCCAGACGTATCGTCGATTTATTTCGACTTCCTCAGTGGCTCATCTTATCACTCTTTGTCAAAAGACAATTCCATTATGCGACGAAACATCTTTAATCTTTTTTTATTACTTCTACAATACATTCTTGGCCTCAATTACTCAACAATCTTGAACTTTTTTCCCCCTTTAACAATTAAAAAAATACAGATATGGCATTTGCAAATTGCTGTTTTAATTAATATTTATTATGAATGCGTGTTAATAATTATTATTATTTAATGTCAACCTGGCTTCCTCAAGTCCCCAGGCATTGGGCACTGTAGGTTCTTGGAACATTCTCATCTCAAATTTTATATTGACTTTAACTTTAGTCTCCGTACTTGAACTTATTAAAAATGGAAATTGCTTAAAAATTCGAAAAATTCACTAGTTTTCAAATAAAATTCATAATTATCAAAGCTCTTTTCACAAAATTAAAAAAAAAATACCCAAAGTAAAGTAGCTCGAATATCTAAATTATCATCCTCACACAGAAGGACAGACAGACAAATGCCGAAAATGATTTTATAGAATTTTAATATCTCAAAACACGTATTTTCCTTTGAAACTCGAATTCGAATATTTTAAATCTATGGAAAATTTTCACTTACTAAGTATTGATACAATGTACGTAAATATAAATTCAAAGTTTCAAGTTTCAGTTAAACAAAATAAATAATATATATTTTGTTATTTGCATTACATTTTATTTATCTCTCTTTATTTATCAAATAATTAGTGGTTTATGAAAAAAAAAGAAAACCATTACATAATTTCATTATTTTGAAAAGGGAAGTTGTGCTAATATTATTTTGGATATTAATTACAAAATAAGTAATTAATATGGGATTGAAAAAGTACATATGAATTCCCAAGTTGATGTTAGTAAATATATATATATATATATATATATTTATATATATATATAGTGATTGTTTATTTAAATAAAATTAAAACCTTCATTGATCCTGTTTTTGATAAGTTCCATTTTCATTGAGAGAATCAAAAAGCAGACATGGATAAAAAACATCGAATTGATTGACTCCGGTATTAAAAGACCATAATGTCCTCTATTTATTTCATCTAGTATCGGGGTATTTGGCTGGGGATCTATCCCCAAAGCGACCCTTCCAAGCCTATACTAAGCTGCCTGGGGAGTTACAGGGTGAAATCGGATAATGTATACATTCTTCTTTCAGTATAAAAGCGAATGCCAAACATATTTCAGCCAGGAATTGCGAGTTAAAAAGTTATATTAAAACGAGAAGCGTGGGGGCGGTAGGGGCTTTGGGGGCGGAAGGCAGTGGAGGCAGAGCCCACGGTTACCTCACCTGTAGAAGCTTCTCCCTTCGTTCTCGAATAATGATTGGCAGCCAGAAATTAATTAATTTGCTTTTCACAAAGCCACATGGCCCACACCCGTCTCTGAAATATTTTAATATTAAACATCGAACGAAGGCATCTGGGATGAAATTATGTGATTATGCGAAAGCGTCGCTTGCTAGATCTCTCAGCTGATTATTATTATTATTTTTTTTTATATTTAGGGCAATCAATCGGAATAATTTCAATTGTTATTGGATCTTCTGATGCTCAAGAAACTGCAAAATCATCTTTGATTCAAAAAGACCAACCCTCAATTGATTATTAACTTATCATATCCTATTAATTAAATTTTATTTTATACCTATAATTCGCACATCCAATGCAGTAGGGCCACGTGTCAAAAAAGGTATGTTTTACACAGCAGTGTTTTGAATATGATTATAACAATGGGTTTCTTACGAAATCTAAGGACATTATATGCTTCCTAGGTGCTATTTTTAAAAATAGATATATGGCCTTTCTGCAGTTAACGTACCTGAGTACATGTAACATTATCCTACATCTAATTCAATTTTAAAAAATTTCGATTTTGCCTTACTGCATTGGATGTGCGAATTATAAAAGCAGACAGGCCATGTGTTGATGAGAAATTTTTTTAATTAATTTATAGTGAACTAATATACAATTATTTCATTTACTTGTTCGTTCTAAAATAATACCTACATATACAGCCCCCCCCCCCCCCAACCGCCCGCCCAATATCTTTAGCGCCTCCGCTATCACTATTTACATCTAACCAAAATCAAAAGGGGAAACAAACAAGTAACTTGAGAAAATTAGTTCATTTTTAGGTTTTTTATTTAATGTTTAGTGGATTGCTCTTTTAAGTCGGGAAATGTTTTAAGTGATTAAAGAAAAAGTAGTGCATTTTTTTATATTTTAATTCACACCATTTTTCTGGATAGGGGTCTTGTAAGGTTAAGATGTACATCCAATAAATATTTATTTTGTGTAAATTTTTTATGCGAAATTCTACTTACAAAATCAAATGAAAAAGATCTTCAGCTAAATTTAATTCTACTGGCGCAGCTAGTGGCGAAAGTTTGCAGCGGCACTCTCCATAAATTTATCCTAATTGCATAATGCATAATAGCCAAGTTTCAGGAAAAAATTTAAATTAAAAATTTAGAATCCTTAAATCTAGATTGTTATTTACAATGAGAAGAATGCATTTTAAATGAAAGTACTATTTCCTTGACTTAATTATTCTTGGGAAATTTAACTTGACTGCTCCCTAGATTTCACTACTTTTCCGAACTTGGCCTTTTTTTTTCAGAGAAATGTTTTGGGTGGGATTGTATTTACATTTAATATAAAATCTTTTTTCTTAGTAAAAAATTTCGTTCTAAGGTCGTACGGACATTAGAGCAATTTTAAGATAAAAAGCTGAATTTTTGATATGTTATTAATCACTTATAAATACAGTAGAACGTCGATAATCCGGACTTCAAAAATCCGGACTGTCGATAATCTGGATTCAATTCCGGTGAAAAAAGTTCTTTTAAAACGAATCAAAGACTTGGCGGCAAAAAAGCGAACCACTACTGAAGTTTAAAAATCATTAACAGACTTTTTAAGAGCTCTGACAATGTATAAACTTTAGAGTATTCTGTAAATACATATCTAAGTTATGTACATATTGTACATTACATATGTATGTATATTCTTTCATTAAAATACATTATAAGTTCATATTAATTAATGGTTTTATTTATCTGCTCCAATTAAAGTGAATAATTAACGGTTTTAGCAAGTTTTCTTTTTGTTATGAATTCAACCGACCTTTTTTGGTTCTTTTCGAAAATCCGGACATTTTGATAATCCGGACTGGGTCCGGTCACAATTAATGCGGATTATCGACGATCAACTGTACTGTACTTAAAAAATAATTTTTTTCTGACGTGTAGTTTTTGTCTAATTAATTATTAAAAATTGGGTATTTAACATGTAGTCAATAGGGAATCCTGTGTAAAACGCACATTTTTCATACAATTTAACCACAACTGCTAAAGATAAAAATAGAAAAAACTGTAATTTATATTAATCAATTCTCCTAGATTACTCAAAAATTATAAAAAAACGTATTCTGTCGTGTAGTTTCGTAAATATTTTAATCTAAATGATCGAAAATTCACGAAAATATCAGTCAACTTTTTTTTAAAAATGAATGACATATCAGACTCGTGAAAGTGTAACAACGTCGGATAAAAAAAACGTTCGAATTTTTAATTTTAATCATTTCTGCATACTTTCATGAGTTTGAATTTTTTTTTCGGTAATCATTTTTAAATACTTTTTTTTTAAATGTTATGATTATATCTTTGTAAATTTTGAAATTCAACTAAACACTAACAACAATAACATACAGGTGTTAGATAATAATATTAGTTTCAAATTAAAACAAATATCTTATAGAGTAGTAAAAGCCAGAAATCTGTCATCTTAAAAATTTCTTCTGGATGCCAGGGGCGAACTCAGACTTTCAATTTTTTTTTTTTTTTTGGGGGGGGGGGTGTCATGACCCACCCTCCATGGACTGCCCTTGGTGGATGCACATTTAATACATATAACTTTGAAACAAATAAATATACATAAAAGCAAAAAATGATCTACCAATACCTGTGGTAAAATTTTAACGGGATCTTTTAATAATAATAATAAAAAAGTTTCGGAAAATAAAATATAGTAAAAATTATGTTTTTTAATTACATTGAAAAACGAAACGTAGTTTCTTTTTTTTTATTGTCTTCGGGAACATAGCCAATTTTAGACAGCCATATATTCGTTTTCTCAATTATGTAAAGATCAAATTTAAGTTGGATTGCAGCGTTTTGGGCTTGAACCCGCGCCAGCTTGATTACAAGGCATATAAGTTATCCACTCAACCTACTAGTTAAATTAGCGAATAATTAAATGATATATATATTTTTTTTTAATTTCACAAGAGTTGGTTCATGGAGATGAGTTAGCATCTTAAATAAGGCCCTCCGATCATAAAAATTTATTCCGCACGAAACTCAAAGGCAGTTTACGTAAGTGGGATGTGGTATTTGTTTAGAATGGAAAATGAAGGAAAAATACTTAGGGTTGTACGGACAGAAGTTAGTAAAACATAATAAAATCTGGATTTTTTTTGTCTAAAATAAAAAAATGTGAAGATTTGAATTATTTACGTAAATTTAGATATGACCTAAAATCACTTTTAATAGGATTAATTTAATTATTTATTTACAAACAATAATAAATAAATATATTTTGACTCAAGTATTTTTTCGCATAAAATAGATCTGGCAACAAATAAATTTGAAAAATAACGAAAATGATGCCGTATTCGATGAAATTTGCAAAAAAAAAAGTTGAGATTAAAATAAAATTTCAAAAAATGAAGGATACTTTTTTGGACAGCATCCCCTGGTTGTAAAGTTACCAAGCGCCACTGATATGTATATGTTTTGTACAACCTACACCACTTTCCCTAAGTAAAATATGTTTTCGATTTGCATCAAGCAGAGGACAACCTCGTTGATATCACTTTATGAACGTTCTATTTAAGTTTACATATAGGTGGCTAACATGTTTGGTGCGGGTCTGAATTACCAAGTGCCTTTATTATGATTATTGTTCGTTATTTTTTATTTGTTTTTCAAATTATTAATAAAATGGGAAATTACTATTTTTGCCCTTGGGTGTATTTTAGGGACTAGAATTTGTAAAGGATATTGCTAATCAAAATTTTAAGCATGCCGTATTTAGAAAATAAAACAGTTTGTTTCCAATTGGTGTTGAAACGCAAGGAAAAGGTGTATTGAGCTTCCTGGTGGTTTGGGGGAATTAGGGTCACTCACCTCCCGCAAGGGCCCCTTTTGACGTGGGGAGACACAATGCAAGTTAGAGTGGATACGTCAAGCAGTGTAAAAACATAATTTTTAATTTAAGTAATTCATTCATTGCTATTCTATATGTGAAGGACAAATAAATATGCTGACAAACCAAAATTTGCCCGAACCATTTTCTTAAGGATAATATTCAATTTGCTGGAAATCGTTTTTTTTAACAAAACTGGCACAGTTCAAAATAATGGAGTAAATATTATTTTCCTCCCATAATTAATTTATTCCCTAATATAAATTCACGCAAATAAATCAATCTCTTCATTTATATTAATAAATTATACAAATATTAAAAGTTGAATTTTCCATTTTTATAGAATATACTTTTAAGATATTTTTTTATGTAACAAGATATTCTGTATTTTCATTTTAATGTATATTCAACCATACATTATTTATAAGTTATTAAGAAATCCCAATAAAAATACCTATTAAGAATATAAGATTTTCTGCTAATTGCGAAACTTAATGAAAAACTGCTCACTGTGGTGGTTTCTCGTTGCCCTGTCCTTTTTACTTTCACATTTATATTCTATATCATGTACTGATGCATACCGCCAGGGGCAGACCCCCCCATTGCTACGTCACTGCAATATTATTTTTTAGAAATTAAGAAGAATTTATATTTTTGTTTAGCTTTTTACAAATATTAATTATAATAAATTATATTAAATTAATTACTTAAGGTACAATGATCTTGATAGTTGTAGTATAATATTCTATTTTATAGTAAATAAATTTGAGGGTTTTTTTGTCATCCAACGGTTTGTTTAAAGTAGTGTTTTTCAACTTGTGGGTCGCAAAGCCTCAGTAAAAAAGAAAAAAAAAAGTTTAAAAATATATTTTTATAAAGAAAATATTAATTAAAGGACATTGTTAGGTTAACACAAATTATTATTAATCTACTATTGTCGTATCGCTTTTCCATGAAGGCGTTTGGTGTTTAGTTTTCTTTAGGAATTTTTACTCTTCTACTATCAGCAATTAGAACTTTTATCCATGTTATTATACTTGAATTCATAATTCCATATGACCCTAGTCATTGTAAAATTACCTTAGCTTTTCCATTAAAAGATAAATTTAGTTAGAAGTCAACACAAATAAATCATTTCGATTATTTGAAAATGATAGTGTAATTAAAGTGAAAACTTTACACTGTATTACTTCAAAAGTAGGTACTAATAATCTTGTTTTTTTATTTATTAATTTTTTTTTTAGTCTTGGTCTTGGTTGTTTCCTTATTCTTTGTGGTCGTCTTGAAGATGTTAGATCCCGATTCGCTTGTCCATCATTTACAGATCGGGGATCCAGTTGAGATTCGCATGGAGCACTATGTGGCAGGTCATCGAGAGGTCGAGGATCAGGTTGAGAATCAGTTTGGTATTCCGCTGGTTCTGTGAGGGGTTGGTGATCAGGGTGGTATCTTGAAAATATTAATTCCTCAGCAGGAGATTGTCCACAAGCCAGTGGAGTTGCCCTATAGCGGAATAAAATGTTTTGGACTTTCTCGTGAATCGATGTTCTGTCATTTGAGGTGGCTTTAAGTTTGCTCTTCAATGTTTGTATATTTCGTTCTGCAATGACATTTGTTGCGGGATGTCCGGGAGCAATGAATTTTTGGAATATTCCATTTGCTATGCAATATGTATGGAACTCTTCACTTTGGAAGATTGATGGATTATCCGATACCATTACTTGTGAGTATCCATGGGAGACAAAAATATTCTCCAACAGAGAAATAGTATTTGAGCTGTTAGGTGTATTTTTCAGGATTTTTACTTCAGCCCATTTGGATTTTGTGTCTACACACATCATGAAATATAGTAGTAGTCTTGGAAAGGGCCAGCATAATCGATATGAATCCTTTCCCAATTTTCTTGAGGAGGATCCCAATGATGAACTTGAGCTTTTGGAGGGTTTGATCGATTTATAGCACAGTTTTCGTCGAGGAGGATCCCAGGGATGAACTTGAGCTTTTGAAGGGTTTGATCGATTTATAGCACATCCTCTAACCATCCTTTCTATGTCTCAATCAATAGCGGGCCAATATACGTATCGGCGGGCAAGTTGTTTCATTTTGGTAATTTCGAGATGCGTGTCGTGAATTTCTTCTAGTATTCCGGATCGCAAACAGGCTGGGATTACAATTCTATCTCTTCGAAAGAGAATGCCGTCTGCCAATGTAAATTCAGAATCATCCGACTTGTTATTTAGGTTATGGATAATTTTTCTCAGTTCCGGGTCTTTTCCTGATTCATTTTTGATGGTCGATGCTGTAATTTTATCGCTTGAAATTTGGAATATTAATTCTGTGTAAATTTGGTTTACTTCATTGCCTATGAGTTCATCACATGACGAGTTGGACTGTTGGATTGGGGCTCTTGACAGGCAGTCTACGTTTTGATTTTCCTTTCCTTTTTTGAACTGGACAGTGTAATTGAATCCTGTGAGGAAAGAAGCATACCGGAGTAACCGTGCGGACGTCATTTGTGGGAGTATTGATGAAAAATTCGTGACAATGGTTCATTGTCGGTGATTAACTTAAAATGATTTCCAAACAAGTATTTGTAGAATATAAAATTAACATGATTGATGGATACAGGGAACAAAGAAAGAGGCACAAAATCAAATTTTATGTTTTGTCCATCTAAAGATAAGCTTTCCAACACACTGTTCAGTATTAGGTTATAAAAAAATTTAAAACCAAAATAAATTTACGTACATAATGGAAATAAGAGAGAATATGGTCATTCCTAAAAGATTTGTGTTTCTGACCCTTCTCCTTTTTCCTCCGAATCCTTTAATTTCTACATCTATTAAATTGTCAGTTCTTATGATTTCAGATAAAGCTAATATTTGGTAATCCGAAATGGCTTTGGTTCCAATAATGTTCGGATTAGCAGGATTCTACTGAAATATTAAAATGCTTAAAAAAAACTAATAAAATCATATATAGGAAACTGAACTTATAAATGATAACATAATATGAAGAGGCAAACGAGTGTTTTGAAATTCCAAAAATGCATATTTTTTCCATGGTTTAAGTTTCAAAATTCAAAACATCACAGAGATTTCGTAATCGCTGACGACATTAAAGTTATTAAAAGATTCACTAAGGCCGTGTTTAAAATCTAATTGAATAGGTTTTAACGAGGATTTATAAGTGCAGAGAGTCAGGGTTTTTTTTGAGCAACAAACACTCCCATCCCATGACCATATTTGCAACAATGTTCCCTTTTATTTTATTTTAATCACTTTCTTCAAATTTTAGTGGGAAAATTTAGAAAAAAACCCACAACTTGGTGAATGAATGATAAATGGATATGAATTTAAAGAATAAAAATGAAAATAAATTAAATAAGAGAAAGAAAAAAAAAGAAACATGAATACACTATTTATACATTTTACACATCTTTCTTCATTCCTTTTTAAATGGTCACTTCTTTGAGAAGAGGGTTTGTATGATCCCTTAGATAGACTTTGAATTTTTCGGCAATATTGCTTAAGTGGCTTATTAAAGGTTCAACCTCAAGAGCTGTACGGATGATATAATTATTGATTCCTGGAGGAGGATCGGCGATTATTCTAAGGGTTTTGTTTTGTATGACTTCGATGAGTTTTAAATTCGAAGGTGCTGCTTTTCGGAGCCAGAGAGGACATCCAAAAGTTAACTGTGGCATGATAATGGATTTAAAAATTAAAATTTTGTATTTTATCATCATCAGAGCCAGGGTTAAAATAAATCATTCTTATACCCTGATGATGAATTTAAAAAATAAATTGGAAACGTTGGAATGAGAAGTATGATTTATTTCAGACCTGGCTGCTTGTACCTTAAAATTCTCGTAAAATCAATTTAAACTACAATGTTTTTGTTCGATTAGATATGTTTGATTGCATGTTGTAGCTCCGGCCAAGAATCGAACCCAAGAGTCAGATTTTTGAGATATTCAATCTCCTAGTAAAACCTTATTCTCTTATGTAGTTATTCATATTGGAATGGGTTTGCCTCGAAAGTTTATCCTCTCCTATGGAGTGGAAATCTGCCACTAAGGTTTCCTCTCAACAAGTAAAAAAACGTATTTTTAATGATTTGGCGTTTGAGAATCATTTTAATTTATCGATGATAAATGATAGGTTTTCACTCTGTATCAGTAGGTGCTGTAGTAGCATTAGAACCGCCATAGCTGTCTCTCAAATGGCTAAGTGGGGATCGCTTGTGAAAGTACGCTCGTTTATATTGCGGACAGACATAATCTCGGGTTGTGCCTTTTGGCCGAAAATTGACATTTTCCAGATGCTCTTTTACGTGGTGTTTTAATCTTCCACGGTAATCGCATAAATTGCAAGCGAATGGTTTGCCATCGCTGCTCATACAAGTGATCAAATGCTTTTCGAAACTCTTGACATTCATGTAAGATTTATAGCATTAACTGCAACAAAAATTCCCTCTCTCATTTGCTGCTCTCTCAGCTGAACTGGGTGTCATCCATAGACGAATATAGTCTGAAAATATAAAATTAATTTGTATTATTAGACATAGATATTGAAAACGATCAAGTATTGCAGGAAATTAAGTACAAATTGAAGCGAATAGAAAAATATTAGAATCTACTTTAATCTACTATAAATAAGGTTAGTCAACAAGTTGGTTGCAAAAAAGCTAAATGGAAATCGACCATCTTCCACAATGAATCAGTCTGTCCTATAAGAAAATCTTAAATTTCTCCTAATTCTATATTGCTATAAGCAAGCTGACTTGTCTATAGCACTCTTAGTTATTTTCGATCTTATATTATTATATACTCATGGACAAAATTAGCGGAACAAAAAAAAGCTATAATTCGATTTAAAGCGATGACTCTTTTAGTTTTTTGATTAATTTGTTAAAATATTATTTTTAATCTTACTTTTATTTATTTTAATAACTCACTTAAATATCGATTTTTCCTCAAATTTCACATTTTATTTAAATTTTATAAAATTTATTAGGTACACGTTCCTCTAATTTTGTCCATGAGTATATCAATTTGACCATATATAGACCTAGATATTATTAAAATACCGCTTTTTTAGACAGGAGACTTCATCAAGCAAAGATCTGCAAAAATGTGAATTTTTTCCACAATTATAATACTTCCCAATATTGCGTATGGTAAAGTTAAAATAAAAAAAGTTGGAGGAATCAAAATTTAAAAAAAAATTACTGTTTGGTTCTAATTCTTAATAGATTAAAAATATTTTAAAACAGTCAAAGAATGGGGTTGGGAGGACTTAAGATGCCAGAGGAACCAAGAACTATTTCATCTTCTGAACTTCAAATGAAAATACAGAACCTCTATTATTTTGGATGAAATTCTAGGGATATTGTTATATTCTTGATTTGTTATAAATAATCTTATACTTGTCATATTGATGACAGTTTCAACGCCCAAGTGCAGCCAAAGTATCAATTAATCATTATTCAATTAGATTAATTATTTATGCCTTCTGAACTTTGTTTACTTTAGCCAGAACCAATGTAAATTTAAGGCTCCATGTGTTTGAGTGGAAGGAGAAGAAATTAATTGTATTTATCGAGGTATTTATTTATTTTTTACATTCCAATATATGTCAACAGATTCAATTAATAATTAATTAATTAATATATATATATATATATCCAGGGATGTGGGAGTTTTAGATAAGTGAAAGAATTGGTGGCATGGTATCGAGTTGAGTGGAGGCAGGTGGTTGCGTCAAACCAGTCTTTTGATGATGGAGAATCCCCTTACCTTAATTTCGGGCCCGATTTATTCATTTTATCCAGAATACAACCCGATTGGATTTTTTTTTCAGCCGATTTCTGTTTTTCAAATACCGATGTATTCTTCCAACGGGAAACTGAAGTCCTGCTCGGACTGATCGAGAAACAGCCTTTGCATCAATGGTTGGCTTGGTGTCTGTGTGGTTAAGTACAAATTCGGAAATCTCGTATATTCTACAATGCAAATTCTATTCCAACCCTAGTAGCACAATGTTTCAAACTATATAGTAACTATACGAGTATAGTGCCTAAAGGGGATTCACTCCTAATTTATTTAGGATTTTAGTCCCATCCACCCTTTCCCTATTAGTCCCCTCTCAGGACAAGCAGGGAGTACTGCGGGTCTATTCTACGCCCAACCAACAGGGCTAATATATATATATATATATATATATATATATATATATATATATATATATATATATATATATCATTAATATGGTATCTTAAGCTTAAAATTGAAATAAACTTTTTGAGAGGTGTATCAGAGATTAAATTTGCTTTTTGTTGCCAAATTTAAAAATAAATAATTTGAGAAGCTTAGAAGGCAGTAGCAGTAGCAGTAGCAGGACCAGGAGCAGTAGCAGTG
Organism: Forficula auricularia; assembly: GCA_024734495.1. NCBI lineage: Eukaryota > Metazoa > Arthropoda > Insecta > Dermaptera > Forficulidae > Forficula > Forficula auricularia. The sequence continues at coordinate 3,006,735 of JALMQS010000030.1, read as the reverse complement.
CTAGTGTGGTGCTAGCGTTTTCTAGAGTAGAGTGTCGAGCAATTGCGGGGCTTTGGCAGCTGGTGTCTTTCTGAAGGGGAGAGGGCAGGTGCGCACCCACCGACCCTCAGCAGTCAGCACCCTCGCAGCTGGTGGCGGATATCGTACCATGGCTGCTAGCCAAACCACTGCTATCCGTACACCTACTTCCTGTAAAAGGTGCTAGAACGAGATAGTATTTCCAAGATATTGTGGCCGTGACACATAGCCAGTGCAAAGTACGACCTTATCCAGGTATTCCATGTGAGGAAGACACTGAAGACTAGAAGGGTCATCCACGCTCTTCATCTGAATTCGTCACAATCAGGATTATCACTTTCAAACGTTTTTAATTTTTTCTTTTATCTTAAGCCGAATTTGCTTTAAAAAATTATATTATATTTTTCCTTTTAAAACACATTTAACAACTTCCTTAATATCAGCTGCCGACCTTCATCATGATCATGATCTCTTCCGAATCGATAAATTTGGTGAATTTCAATCAGTTAGAATAAATTGAAGTCCTCATCCTCATCGTAACACAATTATTATAATCTGCATGTCTTCCCGACCAATTTTTCCAAGTTGAGTCTGATTGCAACTTCTGTGGAGAGTTTGAATCCATACTTTTTGATGTCTCCTGAGGCCAAAAAAAGTTAGTTTAAATTTAGATTTTTGTGAGCTTAAATGGGGCGGGGGTGAATTCGACCAGGTTTGCTGTATAACTGGGAAAAGATTTCAAGTTAAAACAAATTTTTAGTTTCAAAGATTATAATACAAATCGTGTATAAGCCGGAAAGTCACGTGGTTTACAGGTTTTTTAATTTATTGGAAATCGCAGGAAATTTTACCCCTTTAAATTTTCAAATTATTTCTTTGTTCTGCTGAATATATTTAATTATTCTGCTTGATAAAAGAATATTTCTTTTGATTAAATTTGATTTATCTACAATTAAGTTCACTCATTCTCCAGATACTTTGCTGACGTTGGCTCTATAAAACTCAAACGCCGACTCAAACATGAATTTAAACTTTGCATAAGAATTGGTTTTCAGCAGCAGAAAGGTTTTCTAATATATTGGCTATAAGAAAAAGTATTTCAGCGTTTTGAGATTGCTGACTTTTGATAGAAAAATACCTCCCTCTATAATGAATACCATATTATAAAAGAAGGTAAAGACTGAGCTTGACAAAACTTGAGAATCGAGTTATAATGTTAATTTCTATTTCCAATGCATAGCCATCGAATCGACATTTGCTTAGAAACGATCAACAGAAGTGGTAATTGAGCCTTGACTCCCCTGCATTTAATGGCTTTTAGGAAAATTATGCTCGCCAGAAGTTGCCCATTATTTTAAATGCCCATCGACTCGTCTTCGTCCTAAAAAAGAGAATTTTCCATTTTAGAGAATAATAGGCAAGTGTGTTAGACATAAGATTTAAATTATTTATCTAATAAAATTTATTATTTTATGATCTCAATAATTAATTGAAAAAGAACAAATTAAAGATTGTGTCTTCTGTTTAATATAGATATTTTTATTTTATTTATGCCCCCGCCCAAACCCTATATATAGTTCAATAAACGTCCCAAAAATTATTTTTTAATTACAATTTTTACTTTATTTTTTTGTTTCTTCCCGGCCTTTTTTAAGAGAATCCTCAATTATTCTCGACAGCACTTCTAACCATTAATTATTTTTATTTTTTATACACTTTTCCATTAACTTGAAATGTTGTATATTTATATATTTGTGTATTTATTTTTCTGTTTGGCATTCGTTTTTTTTTTATTTTAAAACTCACTAATAGTTTAAGACTCGGGAAAAAGGATGTCAAATTGAGAGTTTCAATCTCTAGAATTCATGGAAATAAATTTATTAATGAATGAGCTGGCTCAGCACCTCTTCATTTTCATTTTCAAATATTTTCCTAGGAAAGAAAGATCGTTACCAACTACAGCCAATGAGTTCGGCAAATAAAAAATAAAAAAATAGATCAAAAGTCAATCCAAGGGGTTACATTTATTCGTGAAAAATCGAAATGTTTTGTTAAAGAGAAATACCTTATAACCGCATATATTACATTTATCAATATTTATTATAAATGTATATATCTAACAAGATAAAAGTTATTTATTTGCTTGTATTGGATAAATCGAAATGAAATAAAAATATATATATATATATATATATATATATATATATATATATATATATATATATATATATGTAAAATAAAATTTCCTTCATATATATATATATATATAAAAAATTTCCTTCACTTGAATAAAAATGTGGATGGTTTTGATTTAAATGAGAAATCTAAAGGTTCTAGAGGGATTTTTCATAGGTGATGCTTTCGATACGGAA
>JALMQS010000030.1:2913242-3004245 GCA_024734495.1 Forficula auricularia | reverse complement strand
TCATCTTCCTCGACCCGCGCAGATTTTCCCTTTGTCCATCCACTCGGTAGACATCTATCTACCTGGTCAAATCCGAAAAAGCTACACCTCACGACTTTTTATCTTTATGATTTTTAATTGAGAAGAAATTGGAGGAAAAAATGAAAACATCCCCGCAAATTTTGGTGATTTGAATTTATTTTGTCAGCAAACAGTTTGAGCAGGTGGTGGTTATTAATGCAAACTTTATTTTTAAATTTCGGCTCATTAACAATCGTACGAGAGCTCCCTCATAAAACGATTTGATTTTTCAACAGAAAGTTCTCAAGCTTCTACCCAATTTATCTTATAATAGATTTATGTTTTGGAAATTTTGGCACCAGAACGATCTTTCTAATATCTTCTGTTCTTTAGCATCGGAATCCAGACAGTAAAAAAGAAAATCATGCTTGAAAAATAATTGAGGAAAAAGTAAAAACTTTTTTAAGATTTAGTACTCTCTTCACAAATTTTTGTGATTTGGCAATCTTTATTCAACGAAGGGTTGGAGCTAGAAAGGTTCAGCTTATTAATTCAAACTTTAGTCTCGATTCATCTCATTATTTCGAACCCTTAACGTCGTTATACAACGATTCGATTTTCCACGGTTTTCTACCCAAGGTTCTGTAGCTAGCAATTGCAAAATCTAATAATTTAAGTTATGACACTGGAATGAACTTTCTACGTTCTTGCATTCTTAAGGTATGGGAAAAAGAAAATGCCTCCATGCTTTCTTTCCACGTTTCATACATTTCAAAACAGTAAAATCAAGAAAATTTTTGAAGTGATTTAATATTTTGCTCGACAAAATACTAAATCAACTTCTTTGTTTCTCTTTCTAAATCAAATGGTCTGTCTCATTCATGTTTTATAAATCCTTATCTAATTTACGATATTCCCTCTATACTCGGAATGTTTGATTAATTATGCAATTGATTTTCATACAAGGAGTTTTATTAATCCTTGAACAATTTCAAATTAACATATAAAATGATTGCAAGTACATTTTCTAGATATCTAAAAAAGACGATCGATTTGCTCGTTTTTCACTTCAATTAATTGTACTCTGTGACTCTCGTCTCTCAATTACCTGTAATGGGATCAGAGAATAAATGCACAAAAGTGGGCTTACGCTTGGCTGGATCCCATTTCGGACAACGGGAGAGATCTGGTCGCCAACTCCATCTCTAATTAACAACCAAGATGAGAATGCATACAATAGAGCCAGCTTAGATTAATTCCCCATTCTTTGTTCTGTCTGCGAAGCGGAAAGAAAGCGTATGTAGAAGAGAAATTGCACAAGCAAAAACAAAATGAGCCAGTCTGGATGATCGACGCTTGCGGCCATAGAATAGCTGACAGTACCCTATTTTGACACTTGTTTTTACGTTGAAATCAAAGCCCGACGAAAGAGATGCAGCTAGGACTAAATAGCCCATGGCTTCATTAATACGACGCGCATTTTTACTAAAGTCAACAAATATTAACATTAAAAAAAAAGAATTAATGAATAAATACGAAAAACACTACCTTCGACAATTGTCCAGAGTCCTGGGTGAGAATAATATTATCTATTTATAAAAATTGGGTCACCCTAATATTTATATAGTTACATTAAACTGAAGACATTTTCTTTGATTTATATTTAATAAATTATATAATTTCAACATTCTCCGCAAATGTTAAATTATCATAATTTCCATCCTTTCTATGAATAGAGGAGGGCTCTTTGGAGTACCATTATTTCACAGCTTTAAGGGAGCCTTTCTTCGATTTATCTAAAAATCCAACCAATTCTTGAATCCTTTGGTTTAATTCATGGCTTCATTAATACGACGCTCATTTTTACTAAAGTCAACAAATATTAACATTAAAAAAAAGAATTAATGAATAAATACGAAAAACACTACCTTCGACAATTGTCCAGAGTCCTGGGTGAGAATAATATTATCTATTTATAAAAATTGGGTCACCCTAATATTTATATAGTTACATTAAACTGAAGACATTTTCTTTGATTTATATTTAATAAATTATATAATTTCAACATTCTCCGCAAATGTTAAATTATCATAATTTCCATCCTTTCTATGAATAGAGGAGGGCTCTTTGGAGTACCATTATTTCACAGCTTTAAGGGAGCCTTTCTTCGATTTATCTAAAAATCCAACCAATTCTTGAATCCTTTGGTTTAATTCATGGCTTCATTAATACGACGCTCATTTTTACTAAAGTCAACAAATATTAACATTAAAAAAAAGAATTAATGAATAAATACGAAAAACACTACCTTCGACAATTGTCCAGAGTCCTGGGTGAGAATAATATTATCTATTTATAAAAATTGGGTCACCCTAATATTTATATAGTTACATTAAACTGAAGACATTTTCTTTGATTTATATTTAATAAATTATATAATTTCAACATTCTCCGCAAATGTTAAATTATCATAATTTCCATCCTTTCTATGAATAGAGGAGGGCTCTTTGGAGTACCATTATTTCACAGCTTTAAGGGAGCCTTTCTTCGATTTATCTAAAAATCCAACCAATTCTTGAATCCTTTGGTTTAATTCATGGCTTCATTAATACGACGCTCATTTTTACTAAAGTCAACAAATATTAACATTAAAAAAAAAGAATTAATGAATAAATACGAAAAACACTACCTTCCACAATTGTCCAGATGCTGGGTGAGATTATCGTTAAGGGTGATACACATTTTGCGAAAATCACTCGTCTATAGAACGCGTCTGTAAATGGATATCAAGAACAGACTTTAGTAGAAAGCTTTTCTCTCAGTGTTAACAGACGAATGTCTTTTCTTTAGAATGCGTATGTAAATGCTTAGTGAGATTGCATTTAATTGTTAAGGTTTATCTGCAGGATTGGTCATATGATGTTGTTCGAGTTTGCTTTTCATTTCAAATATTAATTAGTATTATTTTATTCTACACATATCTTTTATTGTCATTTTGAAGTTGTAAATTATGACAATGGCAGATCGTGACCTAAATCACAATAAATGCACAATAATGCACAATCTCAGCTAAAATCTCTTTATTTTGGGTTTTTCTATTCTTTTTTCACCAGAATTAATGGGACAGACTGTATATTCAATGTGAGATTACCAATATACTTATTTCTTTTTACTCAATATTGTTTTTAAAAGTGACATTTGATTGAAAATCATCGATAAAATTATTTCGAACATATTACATTTAATATTATTAATATGCTTTTCTCCATATAGTTAATTATTTATTATTTTTTGGATATATTGGTAGACAAGGTATTGCAGGGCCGGATTTATCCGTAAGTCCCGCCCTTGGGGCACCCCTGAGAAATGCCGCTCCATTACCTAAAGCCTAGATAAAATGAGTAAATTTTTGATAGACAATTTTCAAATAATTTAAATTATTCATTTATAGTCGAAAAATCTTTTTATTATAAATAAAATAATTATACAAAAACAATTTTTTTCAAATTAAAAATCATAATTTGACAAACAAAACCTTTGCTCATAAATTGCGACAATATAATTATTATGCTGATTTTATTGCAATTTCTCTGCATTGCTGCTGGAAAACTTTTCACCTATCCCTTGGATGGAGTGGGATTAGGCTCGGTCAATTCGGAAAGGAAATTCATCCTGGCCTGCATGATGTTCCCTCCCGATGGTCTTAATTCAGGAATTTCCGCACAATGTGACATGTATGAAGAATCGCGATTTTCTGGGTCGTTTTGAAGGTCCAATAAGATAGAAAAGGGATTTCTATCTTGTTAGTTTCAAAATTTACATAGTTATAGTGCCTTTCGACACAATGGGTCTCCCGAGTTTTATTGCTCAATACAAATTGTCTAGAAGGGATTCGACCTTAGATGAGGCGTTCAGGCTTAACCCCACGGATGTATACAGCTTCACACCAACGGCTGATCGACCCAGTGCGTGAACCAAATGTCCAAACATGGAGTTCTTCACGTACTGAGCAGGATTACTATCGCAAAAAGATGTCATCAGTAGGGTAAAGCCGAAGTAATTATGTGTACACGTCTTTGGAATTATGTGGAATTATTTTGGAATTCATCAGATAATGCCCCTTCATCTATTGTCTTCTACTTGGAAATGAAAGTGGAAGTGGAAGGTAAGGAAGAGTAGGTGTATACGATATTACGTCGCGATTCACCCCTCGGGTAAAACAAACCTGGCTCACGACGGTCTAAAGTACGCAAAAGTTTTAAAAGATCGGAAAGTGAATTTCGTTTCATCATCTTTTCGGTGCAAAACGCGTGATAGTGCACAAATTCGTAATCCAATGAAGACTCGAGGTCTGAGAAATAAACGTTTCAACCTTTCACGAATTTCTCGGTGATTCAGATCGCCAAATTCAGTGATAACTGAAAATTTTTCATGAATCTTTTCATATACTAGACATCTTTTTCGCAATTCAGAAATTGTCAAAAATGATGTTAAAAGTATTCACATGTAAAATTCTAGACACTGAAGTTTTTTCCCAAATTTGTTAATAAAACTGCAGTGTTTATAATCTTTAATCTTACACACATTCTTAGTAATGAGAAAAAGTATTTTATTTGTTTTAATTAATTAATGTTTTCAAATTTTTTCTCACCTTCCAAATTTTGCAGCCCCTGGAAATTTTCCGCCCTGGGCACTAGCCCCTAGTGTAAATTCAGCGTTGAAGGTATGTCGGTCTCTGAGAGAGACGAGGACAAGATAGTTCCTTTTTAACCGACTTCATTAAAAGCTCGTGAGTCAATCCCCTTTCCTTTTGATTAGTTCCGGAGGGAATCGGTCTGGGATGCTCTACAACTAACTCCGCGGTCTGCATGCATGGCAAAAGGAACCGACGAATATCAAATATACATATGAGCGAATCTTTTGAGTTTGTCTCGTACCAACAACATTGAAAATAGTTGATGAAATAAATTTCGAAACCTAGAAAATCTACATTTTTACACGCTTCATATTTGTCAGTTTCAAAATTTATTAGATCTAGATGAGAAAGTTCTTCTTCCCGAGGCCCTCCCTCTTCGCACTAAAGCAAATTTTAAATTAAAATAAACCCTTTATGCTGAATCTGTTTTTGTAGATTTTTTTGAAACTGAAAGACAAGGTGAATTCGATTTCTATTGCGAGACGCTATAGGCTAGAAGTCAATAAATATTTGATTAGAATTATCTATCCCTGGATCTTCCTCTGGGGATTTCTCAGCATTTAATTATCTCTCCCTACTCATTCATTTGTGCTCTTTCATTGAGGGGATAAATCGTATTTGTTTGTTTCTTGGTACGGACCAGACACACCATCTCCTTTTTTTTATAACTTACAAGAATTAAATGAAAATATAATTTAATGACATTATTATATCATAAAATTAAAAACAAAATTTATACGTCTCGCGTTGTCACACGGTGGGTCCAAGTTGCTCTTTGCACCTAATCTCAATGATTTTGGGGCGCCGCTTTATCCGGTTAATTTTATTTGCGAATTTCATTTGCTAATACAACGTGGCAGATTTTGAAGAAACCCATTCTGAAACTAGTTGTTTTGCTCCATCACATAGCCCATGCATTGCTCTGGCAAAAATAGTTGCATCATGTTCATAACTCGTCCATGCAAAATGGTTGAAATGTCAACGACCAAATTTTGGATTCCACTATGACACATGAAGAAGATATAACTTAAAATATTCTTTAGGATTAAAAAGTGGAATTATTTTTAAAGGTTTTTCTCTTTTGAATTCATAATATTATAATGTTTCATTATAACATTGCTCTTAGATTTTTTTTAAACATAACTACAATTTTTGTTAACCTATGGTAGTTAATAGCTGATATATCTAGCTCATATATACCTACCTACATTACCATATACATATCGTTACCTTTAAGCCAATGTGCAAATTTTCTGATTTTTTGCTAATGCAATTTTTGACAAACTTTTTATGCCTGAAACTCAAACTAATATTTCAATCTAATATTTACGCACTTATTAAATATTGCTACCCCTATAAAAAATTCTAAAAACAAGGTTTTTTGCATATTGTGACTTTAAGGGCGATAATATTATATATGTATGTACATATATTAATTAAAAATAATAGTAAAACAATACCGAAATAGACAATGTTTAAAGACAACATTGGAAGGATTGGTATCGTTACTTGTTCGCATTAGGATCGGCGCTAAACACGTACCAGAGAGGGCGATAACTTTAATCCGTCCCTGATTCAATCGGTGTCAATTCCAACCCATTTCTCCTATTCGTAAATATGCTATTCGATTGAACTGTGAAGAGGGGCACATGTCATATGTCAATGCACTGATTGCCGGGAGCAGCGATTAGCTAACCTTTTCTGTGTAAATTATTTAAAATATTATTAAACAATAATTATAAGCGTATTTTCGTAGGTATGTGTTAGTCACCTTGAGGCAGTATTTCAACCATCTATTTTTCTTTATCATTTTTGTTTAGATAACCTGGGGCGTTAATCAACGATCCGTCAACCCTCACCATTCGGAACTTATTTACCCCCTTCATTCCCTTCATCCCTTTGCTCCAGTGGATTTTACTATAATTTTTTTTTTTTTTATTAAATTTGTGACGTTTCATTTCACTGGGAATAATAACAAAATAAAACAAAACAGGTAAAAAGGTTAGGACAAAGAGCAACTCGATGTTTAGGGAAGGGGTGAGCTTTGAATTAAAAATCCATCTCAATTCTTTATCCCTAAAACAAATGTAAACAGGAGTGTGGGAATATAGCGTCCACTTTTATTAACCATCCCATGTAGGGAGAAAATAAAAACGTGTCTATACTGAAATATGATCAAGATTAGTTTGTTTTGATTCAATTTTTCTTGATCGTTATTAGGACAGTATAAAGACCGTTTGACTTAATGATATGGATTATGAACGCTCACTTTAGAAGTCTTCTCCTTCTGGGGAGTCATAGCAATAAGAGGTTCCGGTTTGGTTTAAACATTGTATTTCTGATAACTCATATGTCTTGTTAAAAGTACCTACTTCTTCCGAATAGAAATTCGGAAAAAAAAATACTTTGATCAAAAGATCCTATGTCAACTGAAAATATAGAACCTGGTACATTAGCTTTTTTTTGACGGTTGTATTTTGAAATTTCTTCTTATGTAAATAAATTAGGAAGAAAGGGCATGGTCATGATTTTACTAAAGAAATTTGGAGGAGCCCTTCCAGATTCGAGGATTGAATGCAAATAAAATGATATCCTTGCCAAGATATTTGGAGCTGATTGTGGAATTGCGTTTACAAGTGCTTTTAAAAGGGTTTCCACAAATTTATCACCTCCTTGCTTAAGTTGCGCTATATGATCAGCGTAATGCAAACCATTTGGAGAAACAATTTTCGCGACAATATTTAAAGTTTGTAAGCGAGGTAAATAATCACGCACAACTGTAAAACGACCACTTGATACAACAGCCTGTACTTCGATTTCTAAATTATTTCTCTGAGATTCAGATAATTGATGTTGAATATTATCCTGAGTGATCCTTTATATGGCTTCCGAAATCTGACATTTTTTTAATTTTACCATTACTAGTTTAATCCAAAAATCTTATGGATTATGAACGCTCACTTTAGAAGTCTTCTCCTTCTGGGGAGTCATAGCAATAAGAGGTTTCGGTTTGGTTTAAACATTGTATTTCCGATAACTCATATGTCTTGAAAAAAGTACATACTTCTTCCGAATGGCCTTCCTTTATATGGCTTCCGAAATCTGACAATGTTAGGAATCCAGACAAACATAATCTAAATTTAATTTTAACTGAAGAATCGACCATCATTGAAGGAGACAATAAAATAGTGTGTCTTCTGCTGGAATTATAAACTATAGTCTCGTTATAAATAAATAAAATTTATAATTCCAGCAGAAGACACACTCTTTTATTGTCTCCTTCAATATATAAAAATTCTGCTACGCTCGGCAAAAACTTTCAATTTGATGAAATAATACATGAATATAAAAAAAAAAATGATACATATGAATTTTTTACTTTCCCATTTTTATTCTATAGAATATAATGGGGAAGTATTTTATTTATTAGATCATGAGTATATTTTGATACAAAGAGCCATTCCAACATAAAACAGACCTATAAAGATCAAATTAGGGACCAGCAACTTGTATTCAATTTATTCTGAAATCTGAAAAATTTCCAAATATTTTAAATTTGAAGTTATTTTTTAATTATTTCAGTATTTACAGACACTAATTTTAAATATATAAGATTCGAAAAATTCTGATGCTTGCATCTAGTTATTTTGTTTTGGTGGATTCAATAAATAAAACTAAGTTTTTTGCAAGTTTTCATTTTAATCCGAATGCATGTTCAAATAATTGCAAAGTCCTTTCTGAACTGGGATACATAATTAAAGATAGAAAGATAAAAATATTTTAGAAAAAAGAGATTGAAATATTAATTATGTGTTTTTATGAAGTGTGAATGAATCGTTTCGTTCTCTTCTATTTATATCATAAACAATCATCTCCGTGACAAATGTTAATTTATATTTTTAACAGTATTGACAAATCAAAAGGAGCGAATCTAATAGATCTCTAATGATAATAAACAATGCAAAAGGCGTTAAGTTCTTAATTGGGTGTACGCCTAAGAAACTGAAGTATTGACATGTTTACACCCATCCTAATTCGTGTAACTTGCATTCTAATTAAGTGGAGAAACCTTAAGTATGATTCTGAAAAATGCAACCCCCTATTTCTACTAAGTTGTTCCCACTACACCCAACCCCTTTTTATCCGTGTTTGGAATTGCTCTTGGCGAATTCTATTCACATTCTGCTGTCTTTCTTCGCCCAACTCATTAGTGTTACGATTTCTCTTCATCCATTAGAATAAATAAATAAATTGTCCTGAAATTAAATTTAACACTAAATTAACTTCCAATGGACACGGTTATTTTCATTTAGAATAATTTTTTAAATGAAAACGAACAGTGTCAATAAAATAATGGCGCAAAAAACTGAAAAAACAAACAGGCTGACAACATGACCGTGGAAAAGATTTGAAGGGGTAGTTTTAAGTATTTAACATGGTATAGTCGACTTTTTGAGACAAATAAGTATTTTAGATTTTTTGACATGTGGGTCCTAAAATGTTTGTTTACCTCTAGATGTTTTCAAGGTAGGTAGAAGTTGTCCAATATAATTTAAAATTTACCATATTTCTATTTCAAAGAAATCCTAATAAATTTCTTTATAATAATTAAAAAAAAAGCAAAACTGCAAATTTCAAAATATAAATTCTGTTTTGTTTGTTTAAATCCTTTTCAACTTCATTTCACGGCCCGCGGCCTTCGGGTTTTGACAGATTTTTTTTTTGTATTTTTTTATGAGTATTTTCTACGCGGACTTCAAAGGCTTGTGTGGGTTGCTCATGTGAGATGTTGCGTTTGTGTTGATCAGAATCGCACTGACTTCATTGGCTTTAGTTGAAAAAGCCGCTGAGGAATCGCTTTGTAGTACTCGGTTGGCATGTATGCTCGCGTGCTACATTCCAACATCGAATATTCTCCCATTTACAAGCTATTCGCTCCATTTTAGTGGCTATTTCCCTCATCCCAAATTCCACTCAGTCTTTTACAAGTCACCCACTGGTAAACCCGAACTTAAAGAGAAAAATCAGTGAAAGCTAACCGGCTAATTTCCCGAAGAATCGAAACAAGTATTTCACCGCAAACTGAAACATTCCTGATTTTTTTTGCCAATAACAATCCCGAGAGGAAGAGGAGACCTTTCTATCAAACACGCCATCAACATTTCTTTCTTTTCTATCTTTCTTTTCGCTATAACCATTTAGCTATCTCTTTCTATTTATTCTAATTTTACAAATATCAATATTTTGTCAATTTTTAAAATAAAAGCTCTAAAAGAGTTGGATATGAAAATAGTCGATTTTTTTTAATTTAATATATAAATAAATACAAATCTTTTATTAAAAACAATCTTTTCAAAGGTTTATTATATAACGAGGCTTACCATACATCCATACCATTTGTCCGGGACTGTCTTTGTTTTAAGTAGTATTTAAAATTAATGATAATATATATTATTGAAAACATGTTATTGATTGTTTTTTAAATATACTTATAAATAAATACAAATCATTTATTAAAAAAAATCTTTTCAAACGTTTGTCATAACGATGCTTACCATACGTCCCGATTTATCCGGGACTGTCCCTGTTGAAGTAGTATTTAAAATTAATGTTAATATATATATTGAAAATATGTTATTGATTGTTTTTTTAAATATACTTATAAATAAATACACATCTTTTAGATAAAAACAATCTTTTCAAACGTTTATTATAACGAGGCTTACCCAAGCACGAATCCGCCGTTGTGGGTACGGTGGGCATGCCCACAACCCTAATTGAAGTCGATAAGCTGATGTTATATCCAATGCCTTAATAAAATTAAATTAAAAAAAAAAAAAAAAAAAAAACAATGAACCGTGCGTTTTCGGGTGGACGTGCCCACAATCTTTTTTGAGGGCTGGATCCGCGCCTGGTCTTACCATAGGTTCCGATTTGTCCGGGACTGTCCCTGTTTCAAGGTATGGTTCCGGCTTCCCGGACAGAGTGTGATTTTGTCCCTGTTATTTGGAAAAAAATTAAAAATTTCCGAATATACACCAAGTCAAAAAGCGAAACGGAAAACCGGCACTTTGGTAACACTGAGGGGTGAACCGCGATTGGAATTAGGTGTACACCGTCTTTGGAATTATGTGGAATTATTTTGGAATTCATTAGATAATTCCCCTTCATCTATTGTATTCTACTTGGAAATGAAAGAGGAAGTGGAAGTAGGTGTACACGATATTAGGTCGCGGTTCACCCCTCGGGTAACACGAAAACGGACTCGATTTAAAATAACAAAGAATTTTTCAAGAAAGTTCACGATTACAATAAATCTTAATAACCACAATATATATAACCAGCTGCGAAGCCCGCCTTCGGGGACCATCTTGCTGGCCATGGGGCTACTCCATTACTTAGTTTTTTTGAATCATAAATACTTAGCTGAATATACTTGTCTCTTTCTAAAATCACAGAGAAGTCGATCTCTTTCTTTTTCTGGCAAACTCAGGAAATTGTCCCGGTTTGATAAAAAAATGGTAAGTCTAATTATAACTCCAAAGGTTTCGGGAGAATTTCTCCCTTTGTCAATGGAATTTAATGAATTGAAAAAGAAAAAAAAAGAAAAAGAAGTTGCTTAAAGCAACTCGAAACACTTTTGTTTAATAAAATGTTTGTATTTATTTATATTTAAAATGGGGTTTATATTATATTATGATAAATATTTATAATGAGGTTGAAGGAGACAATAAAAGAGTGTGTCTTCTGCTTGAATTATAAATTTTAATTTATAACGAGACAATAGTTTCGAGGGCTTTGCCCTCTTCATCAGTCTATTACAATGTATTCACAGGAATTAATTTATGAAATGTCTCCTTCAATATATAAAAATTCTGCTACTCTCGGCAAAAACTTTCAATTTAATATAATGAGGTTGTCTAACTGTTGGGATATCAGAAGGAAGTGTGTTTGAAGCTGCACACACACTAAAACTTTTTTATTTTGATTCGAAATATTATAATTTCTTACTGGAGAGATTCAAAATGGAGTTACTATGGTAATGTAACACACTGTAATTTATTTATATTGATTGCTCTCTTTTTTCACCATATTCAATTCGATATTGATATTCAAAATAAATTTTTTGACAGCAATGTAAAGGGTGTTGATAATCTCACCCCTAATGAAACTATATATTTGACATTTATAAATGATCTATTAGAGTGTAAGTAAAAGCTCTGAGCTTCACTTGTGCAAAACCAACAGATTCTGTCGAAAGATATTGCTATCGATCGGCCTCCCTCTCTCTCTAGGAGCGTTTTAGTCATCATCTACGATCTCTTCATTCAGATTCATAGCCAGACTTGTATGGAAAGGGTGGGTTACTAATAACTTCTACCACCGCACCACTAATGCCAAACACCAAACACCAAACACATGTGTTCCGATGGGGGTCTCACTGTCTTCAAAATGAGGCGATTTTTTCTGGATTAACTAACCCATTAATGCCCACCCTATATAACACGCACTTAAGTGTTTTAGTTCGTGTTGATTTTTTCGAATAAAATTAATTTTATTTATTAAACTAAAAAAACGGTGTTCTGAAACATTTATCATTTAAAGTGCGGTTGAACACCAAAAAAACCTTTAACCTTCTCTAATTTTATTTAGCTCTGATCGTTAGTAATACACTTATACACTTGTCTTTCATTGTAAAAAATACAATTTGGATTTGCTTCAATTACTTTTTTATAAGTGATATTTTTATTCATTTCTTACCAATATTTTCGGGAGACGGTCGTCTACATGGGTAGCCGAACATCTTATTCTTACATGAACCCATCGACTATGTCCTGAAGACCGCTTATTTGCCTAAGGTGTTCGCTGCGAATTTTATCATGCAGGGTCTTCGAATGAATGGCTCTTTAAAACTCTCATCTCAATTGTAACGGTTGTGTCTGCTCTGGACTCAGCCCCATATGTAATTATCGGGCGTACACAGGTCCAGGGCCGGACTAAGAGACAATTTTACTACAAGCATGAAATATTTTGGCGCCTCCCCCCCAGCGCATTTAGCAACAATCATAGTTTTTTTGCGCCCAAGTCCCATTTAAAAAAAAAAATAATAATAAAATAAAAAAATTATTAAGACTTTGCCGGCGCCTTTTTTATGTTTAATATAGAAGGGCGTATCAATTTTTACTCTGAAAGCGCCCAAGTCCAAGTTAAAAAAAATGGGTGCGTGTACTTATGTACGCGCGTGAGAAGTTATACTTCTTTGGAATCATTAAAAATAAGTTTTTAATTGCATACAAATCATTAATTAAATATATATATATAATTAAAAATAAAATTTAGAGAATAATAAATATATATGACATAATTTGTACTAAATATTATAAGATTTTTAATTTTAAATATTTATTATTGGTTATTGAATATTTTAAAAACAAATTTAATAATAAATTAGATAATTGAATTTCAATTTATTCATTTTTATTATTTAAATATTTATCATTTTCTCAATGTAATATTCACTTTTTATTATTTTAGTTAAAGAATTTTTATTAAAATTGTTTATTTATTATAGAAATGTTTATAATTTTCTAAATTTAATATTTAATAATTCATAATAAATTTAAAAAATTGTAAATTAATAATTTAAGAATACATATATATATATATAATTATTAAAGATAAAATTGAGAGAATAATAAATATATGACATAATTTGTACTAAATATTATAAGATTCTTAATTTTAAATATTTATTATTGATTATTTAATATTTTAAAAGTAAATAAATAAATTTAATGATAAATTCAAAAATTGAATTTAAGTTTATTCATTTTTAAATATTTATTATTTTCTTAATTTAATATTCACTTTTCATTTTTATCAAAAAGTTTTCATTAAATTTGTACATTTATATTTATAAATATTTATTATTTATTCAATTTAATAATAAATATTAATAAATATTAAAAATTAATATTTTAATTTGATGTTCAATTTCATTTTGATCACAAATTTTTTTATTAGATGTTTTATTAAATTTATTTCTTTATTTTGTAAATATTAAATAACCAATAATAAAGATTTAACATTAATAATTTAATAATATTTAGTATTAATTATATTAAATAATAATATTTTAATTTATATCAATAAATAATACATACGGATAGTTAACCTCAATTGTATTGGAGCACTTGAAAAAGTACCTATATAAGCACAATTTTTTTCATTAATATTTACGAATAGTAAATAATATTAATCAAAATATTCAATTTAAATCACTACTGAATATAATTTATTAACACATATATAATTCGCACTTGTATGAAACTAAAACACGTGTTGTGAATGTAGAAACTAAAAACATGTGGATAAATATTATAAATATGAAAACATTGATCGGAGGCGACGAGCGTGCCAACATGCGCGACTAATAGAGCTTCTATTTCTATTTTGTTGGTAGCTTTTTTTTCTCGAGACTTAATGAGCGGTTTAGCGGCCAGCTTCATTCTGTTAATTTTGTGTCACGGTGATGCGCGTGCATCTTAAAATTTCACTCTCACCATTTTTTCATAACGCCCCTAAAGAAGTATAACTTAAAAAAAAAAATAAACGATGAAGACTTTGCCGGCGGCTTTTTTTATGTTTACCATATATTACTGGACGGGCCGTTTGACGCTGGTTCTTCATTTAATCTTGTTTCTTGACTTAATACTGTGTATGAGCCACTTAATGCTGGTTCTTCATTTAATCTTGTTTCTGGACCTGATACTGTATTTGAAAGCTCATTTTCCGTTATAGCTGGTTCTTTATTAGCTTTATAAGTTCTTTATTTGATTTGTTTTTTGACCTGCTACTGGGAGGGAAAGAACATCGTCACTTATTGCTGGTTTTTGATTTATAATCCTTTGATTTGTGTCTCAACCTGATACTGGATGTGGATACTTATAGCATCAAAAGATGAGGCGGAACACGAACTCCACTTAAAAGAAGTATTGAAAAGAATAGATACTTACGGATTGAAAGTAAACCTATTTACTCTGAAGGCGCCCAAGTCCAAGTTCAAAAAAAAAAAAAAAAAAAAAAAACGATCAAGACTCTGCCGGCGCTTTTTTTTATGTTTACCATATATAGAAGGGCGTCTCAATTTTAACTCTGAAGTCGCCCAAGTCCAAGTTAAAAAAAACGATGAAGTCTTTGCTGGAACTTTTTTTTATGTTTACCATAATATAGAAGGGCGCCTCAATTTTAACTCTAAAGGCGCCCAAGTCCAAGTTAAAAAAAAACAATGAAGTCTTTGCTGGAACTTTTTTTTATGTTTACCATAATATAGAAGGGCGCCTCAATTTTAACTCTAGAAGGCGCCCGAAGTCCAAGTTAAAAAAACAACGAAGTCTTTGCTGGAACTTTTTTTTATGTTTACCATAATATAGAAGGGCGCCTCAATTTTAATTCTGAAGGCGCCCAAGTCCAAGCAGACGCTGGTTCTTCATTTAATCTTGTTTCTTGACTTAATACTGTGTATGAGCCACTTAATGCTGGTTCTTCATTTAATCTTGTTTCTGGACCTGATACTGTATTTGAAAGCTCATTTTCCGTTATAGCTGGTTCTTTATTTATAATCCTTTGATTTGTTTTTTGACCTGCTACTGGGAGGGAAAGAACATCGTCACTTATTGCTGGTTTTTGATTTATAATCCTTTGATTTGTGTCTCAACCTGATACTGGATGTGGATACTTATAGCATCAAAAGATGAGGCGGAACACGAACTCCACTTAAAAGAAGTATTGAAAAGAATAGATACTTACGGATTGAAAGTAAACCTATTTACTCTGAAGGCGCCCAAGTCCAAGTTAAAAAAAAACGATGAAGTCTTTGCTGGAACTTTTTTTGATGTTTACCATAATATAGAAGGGCGCCTCAATTTTAACTCTGAAGGCGCCCAAGTCCAAGTTAAAAAAAACGATGTAAGTCTCTGCTGGAACTTTTTTTTATGTTTACCATAATATAGAAGGGCGCCTCAATTTTAACTCTGAAGGCGCCCAAGTCCAAGTTAAAAAAAACGATGAAGTCTTTGCTGGAACTTTTTTTATGTTTACTCATAAATATAGAAGGGCGCCTCAATTTTAACTCTGAAGGCGCCCAAGTCCAAGTTAAAAAAAACGATGAAGTCTTTGCTGGAACTTTTTTTTATGTTTACCATAATATAGAAGGGCGCCTCAATTTTAACTCTGAAGGCGCCCAAGTCCAAGTTAAAAAAAAACAATGAAGTCTTTGCTGGAACTTTTTTTTATGTTTACCATAATATAGAAGGGCGCCTCAATTTTAACTCTGAAGGCGCCCAAGTCCAAGTTAAAAAAAAACGATGAAGCTCCTTGCTGGAACTTTTTTATGTTAACCATAATATAGAAGGGCGCCTCAATTTTAAATCTGAAGGCGCCCAAGTCCAAGTTCAAAAAAAAACAAAAAAAAAACGATCAAGACTCTGCCGGCGTTTTTTTGATGTTTACCATATATAGAAGGGTGTCTCAATTTTAACTCTGAAGGCGCCCAAGTTCAAGTTCAAAAAATAAAAATAAAAACGATCAAGACTGCCGGCGCTTTTTTTTATGTTTACTATATATAGAAGGACGTTTCAAATTTAACTCTGAAGGCGCCCAAGTCCAAGTTAAAAAAAACAATAAAAAAAAACGATGAAGACTTTGCTGGAGCTTTTTTACGTTTACCATAATATAGAAGGGCGCATCAATTTTAACTCTGAAGGCGCCCAAGTCCAAGTTCAAAAAAATAAAAAAATAAAAAAACGATTAAGACTTTTCCGGCGTCTTTTGTCTTCTACTCTCGATTTACAACTCCATAAACAATGGTCTTCTTCTTGTTGTATACCATATTGGCAAATCGAGATAGTAACCTTGTAATATTTTCCGTCCCTAGATGCCTTTCCGCGGCATTCCGGGTCCCGGCACAATGGAATCGGTCAGGATGCATTTATGCTTGCCTGGCTGTGCCCCGGCGAAGACGGTTCTAGGTTGTCTTGATGGGGTGTCAGGGGTCGGAAAATATCAAGGAGAATATACCTACGAGTGGTGGAACCGTGTTGACAACGAAATTGGCGCCGAATTGACTCGGAGACTTAGTTCTCAACATTCACTGATAAAAGTTCTTGGAGCTTTCTTATAACAACACGAAATGCTCTATCTTGTTTTAGTTATATGTATGGTGAATGATGTTTCTTTCTTTTAAGAATTTTGCTAATTTTCTGTATTGTTGAGACATTGATTTTTATATTTGAATTTTTTATGCCCTTACATATAAATTCATTTTTATTTATAATATTAGATATGCTATTTACCATATCATTATATATAATTCGAAACATCATATATATAAATAGGCGGAGGGGTTGGAATTCTCCAAGTTTTATTTGAGGATTCTTTTTCGGAAGATGTATTTTCAATTTGGTCAATATTTGCAAATACAGCAAAGCAATTTTTTTGCTGTATTCCTACAGATTCTTGTTGAAATAAATGTAAGTTTTCACCTCTGTTGTTTCGTCTTCTTTTGACTCGTTCCCATGGTACGGCCGATTCGGGTTGAACTTCTTGGTGTGTTATCATTGTTTGATGATAACTGATTTGATGATTGAGTCGATGAACAAGCTTGAACACTGGATGGGACATTTGTTGTTGCCATTATTGCGAAAGGGGCTCAGGGCCCTTTTTGATGTTTTTCTTCTTTCTTACTATCACAAGAAAGATTTATTTTCGAACAGAGAGAAAAAAAAGAAATAAATTTGATAAGAAATTATAAATAAATTTTTATAAAAAAAAAAAAAATTATTTTCTATAAGTTTTTATATTAAGAAACTATAAGCGGGTTATCGAGAGAGTCTGCACGCTTCGAAAGCTCATAGTGGAGAAATAAATAAATAATTTTTTAAATGCACAGCAAGATATAACCTTCAGTTGTTCAAGACACGCACCCACAAATATCTTCGACTCCTACCCAATCCCTAAATCTCTTCATCATTATAAAAAAAAAAAAAATGAAAAGGAACAGTCAAAATAAAATAAAAATACTATCAAGGAGAATACCTACGCGATGGCGCAAATGACTATTAGGTCGACGCGCCGATAAACAAAATAAGAATAATAAAATAATAATATTTCATCCTCCTGAATGACTAAAAGAAAATGAAGAGTTCACTGTAACTCTCATTTAAATACTGTTATAAAAAAATGATGCCACAATCTAGTTTTTTGAAAAATATACTCATTGCCCACTAGGGTAAATTGCTGTTGTACTTGGAGATAATAATAATAATAAAAATATTAAAAAGAAAATTCATTAGAAGATAGCCGTCTCAGGGAGAAGGAAAACATCGTGTATGAAGTATTTGCGGAAATGATATAGGAAAACATCTTTGAAGTAGCTTGGTGCAACCGTCAACAAAATCAAATTACACACACTGATCCATAACATAACTACGTGGATTTGAAGAAGATCAAGAATCATTATTATTTTTATTTTTTAAAGCGATCGAATAAAAGAAGATGCAACCTCTAATGGATCTCGAAAGACCCTTGCATTCCCTAAGAGATATTGGGAATCAAATTTAATAAGTAAATAATGAGAAGAGACCTAAAGGGAGGGGATGGGAGGAAGAAAGAGGATTCGAGAATGGAAGATGATTTCGGACAAAGAGGAAAGAAGAAGAATTCTTTACTATATAATTCAATGAATTGAATTTTATATTTCCTCAAGATATATGGTATTTGAAAATAACTTTAAAATTGTAAAACTCCAAGACCAAATGGGCCACTAGTAAAATGTAATTAATTAACCTACCTTATCAAAAGTCTATGTATGAATATTTATGTTTCGGTTGTCTTCTCATTTTATTTGTTGGATGGTTTACTTTGTCAAAGCTTTTTTAATGCAATTAGTACTGACTGTTTTTTAAGACTCGAAAATATTATAATTTCTCGAAAAGTTTATAATACGTAAATACGTAAATGTCGATAAGTCTTTTGAAAAAAATAAACGAAACTATCAATATTTTCTTCACGATTACAATTATAAAAATCTATTTTTTTTTTTATATAATTATTCCGAATCAAGATTTCGCACCGAAAAAGTGCAACCTCGGTTAGTATCTAATTTAATCGTGAAGAAGTGTTGAATGTTTGAAAATCGTGCATTTCGCGCAAATGAGACTTCATATATGTATATAGACATCTATATAAATAAATTCTTTAACAAATCATTCAAATTTATTCTCATGGGGAACAAATCTAAAGCTAGTAAACAATTTAATCAAATCGTCGAATGAAATAAACGATTGTTGAATGAATTTCTTAATCAAATAGAAGAAATACTCGAAAGGGAAATAACTGTGACTGGCAATTAGGGCCCGAGGCCGGAATCCCCTAAAATAGTTGTTGTCTTAGGAATGCCATCGAGGAGCATTCCACAAGTACTGGCGCCCACTCCAAGCCAGCAGCTTCACCTCGATCACCTCGGCAACCACCGCGATCGCATCACCCACCCCGGCTTCCACCACTCTGGAAACCTGGCGAAAAATCGCATGCAGACAGGTCGAAGATCCTGCCGGAGGGGCTTCTAGTATTATTAACTTGATATTAATAAAATTGGATAGGTATATCTAAAATCAAATAAAAAACAAAGCATACACATATAGATAGTTTCTGTAATATTGAAAATAGACATGATACCAATAAGGAAATTCTTTGATAACGTATATGAAGAATAAATGAAAAAATTTCATTTTTAAAAAAAATCTATCAAAGTCAATATATTAAAAAAATAAGGAAATATTCAAGATGAAAATTTATTATTATTATCCGAGTTATTACACTTACTCAAACTTTCACCTACCCTGGCAGTTCTTTTCTTTTCTAAGGGTTAGGCTCGGATTATTATTATTATTTTTATTTCCCTCAACCTTATTTTGAAAAGATTTAGTTTCTCGAGAGTAGCAGAGTTTATTCACAAGGAGAAATTATTGAGATTGTCCTTTGCATGATGCAATAAACATATATATGGACCGTTTATTTTGAAGGTGGTGAAGTCCACTTTTTGTTATTTCGAAGATATTTGTATTTATATTTTTATATATTTCGATATTTTTATTTTAACGAATTCATGAGGATATTGTATTGCATTGACTGAGATATTATAAATATGAAAAGAACACATCTATGTCTAACTAAAATCATTAACTCATTTTTTTCAAAATTGGAATTACACCACTTTCAAAAGAATCGCTCTATATATATATAAATAATAAATATAATTTATTTTTAGACAGACTATTTCGAAAGTTTAATATTCATTAGAAATCTATCTAATTCTGTTGATTTCTCTACGGGATTAAAATACCCCATTGAGAGTAACTAAATTTATTTTGTTCTAATAGTAAACTGGTCACTCAACAAAGGAATACATTATACATATTTACAAGTTTATTTGCACTAATCAGAGAACAATTTCATTGATTTCTCCATGTTATCATTAAATTTGAGATTTCTAAATGGAAATATCAATAAAAAAAAAAGAATTCTATTTTATTTAATTGAAAAGTTTTTGTTTTAGCAGAGTTGTTGATTCACAAAGAGAAACAAAGAGGTTGTCCTCTGCTTGATGCAAATAAACATACACACATATATATCGAGATGATATATCTGTATATATATTGTTTGTTTGTTTGAGACTGTAGTTTCGAAGACTTGGTCTTCATCATCAGTCTTTCTTCAATTATAAATGTTTTTCATGGAGTCAATATGTGGATATTGAAAACTTGGTGTTCCATCGTCACTGGTGGTCTGCTAGGAACTCGATATATATGTGTGTATGTTTATTTGCATCAAGCAGAGGACAACCTCTTTGTTTCTCTTTGTGTTTCTATTTTATTGTTTTAAAAAACAATATTGCCTCATTCTATGTATTTCTGTTTTGTCGAGTGTAAATATAAATTTAAAGAATAGAGGGAAAAATTGTTTATGAGTATGTGCCAAATATTTTTTGAAAATTGTATTTTCTGATGGTCTTCAATGGTAATGAAGATAAAAAGAAAATTTAGACGAATGTGTGGCATGACTATTTGAAGCCCTGAAGAAGTCGACGAAATGTTGGCTGATGAATAAAAAATCCACACATAAAAACTGGTCCTTATTTTTCTTTTATAAACTTTAAAATTAAAAAAAAAAAGTTATCATTAAAGTTGATTCATGTTCCGGTTTTCCAAATTCCTGGCCATTCCGGGCCCCTCTCCAAATCTTCCCACAAGTTGCCCTAGACTAAGAGTCTCTTATCTTATTTTATCGTTCCTTTATTTATCAAATATTCTTCCATTATCTTGTTTTTTTATGTTTTTGTTTGTAGTAAGGGCAATCGATTCATCAAATTTTTCTGTTTAGTTTTACCGAAGAATTAATTGACTTGTTTTAATTCTTAAGAGTGTATCTATGTAAAAGTTCTACTCGAATTGACTGTCAAGTTTTCTCAAATATAGAAACACCATTTTTGAGATGTTTTTTCTATTTAATATTCAAAATAAGTGATATACTTAGCAAAAATATTCAAATTAAAAAAATAATTATTTAAATTAAAAAAAAATCAGTGAATTTAATTCTTTAGCGCCTTGGCGAGCTTCGTTCGCTGAGCGTACCGACGCTGACAATCGAGTAATGTTATTTTTGAAATAACCAGATTATTACGAGCACACTGAAAGACAATTCTATATCAGTGGTAATAATTTATCTAAAAATGTTGATTGAGGTTACTAATGGATTATTTCCAAGTGTATTTTAATCGATAGCATGAAACATAATCTCATATAAATAATAATGAATATAGATAAATCATTTGATTTCATATTTTCTTCTCTGTTGTTTATTGGATAAGATACCTACTGTCTTAATAATTTTTTTCTCTTTTAAAGTAAATTTTCTGAGTATTTTTCAACTTAATCTATGTATTTAACGTAATCTATAGAAAATAAATGTTTTCTTTTAGAGATTTTTGAAATTTCTGCGATGTTTACATTTTGTTGAAACGGATTGTTAATAAAAGATGAAATCCCATGAATGTTATTCAATTTTCCGAACCTTGGATGAATCTCCCTCTCGATTATTTATAAATTTCTTGATATCACACTTTCATTTCTGGATTTTCGTTGAGAAATTTTAACAAGTATGAAAATGGCGTAATTCACGACGATTTAAATTTTCTTTCAGTAAAACTAAGAATAGTTCGAATGATCTTATTGCACTTACATATTTAAAATCAGAAAATTATTAAAAAAAAAATAATGTTATTAAAATATAGATAAATAACATTAACAATATACAATATACTTATCATGTCTTGTTTTCCTTGGCCAAAATGAATACAAATATATGGATTCCTAACCATCCCTTCTTTTGGTACAACCTCACACAAGTTAACCAAAATAACAATATTTCTTTATTATAAAAATCAGTTACATTCCTTATGATTCAATTACTAAACATTTATCTCAAGTTATTTATTAAAAAGTAATGAAACAATTTAATTAAAAAAGTTTTTCAATGCTCTTGGCTTATTTTTTTACTTTACCAAACGCAGTATGAAAAGTACGTATTGTAATCGTGCAGATAAAAAAATAATGTTATTATTTCATTTTGTTCCCCCTCCCCAAATTTCTCATTAACTATTAATGCTATTTTAATAAACAAGAGCGATATTTTTTAAATAATTTTCTACGACTTTAAATAAGTGCAATAATCTTAATATCAATCCACGCGCATGCGTATTCTCTAATAACTTACTCTGATAAAACTTTCAAGTTGTCCGATGGGTATTTTGTTGAGATATATAATGACAAAATCTGAAAGCCCGGATTGTCAGATTACAGCCCGCTTGGAATGACTCATTTTTCTTGAATCCTTTCGTGAAAAGCTCACTGAAATATTTTCGTTTGAAATTCTAGTACACATTTCGTAGATTATGGTATTCTCCCACCTTATATCTTATTAATTGGTCCGATACAATGGGAATTGAACGTTTTCCCCATAAGCATTTGAGATCTTTTATTAATTAGTAACATTCATCATTCTATTATTTGAAAATTGTAAAAATTAAAATTATGACACTCCGCTCGCATGTACTGTGCTTAGGCCCTTTGGTTGTTGTTTTCCTTTTTGAGCACTGATCTTTTGTGTTCATATAAACTTTTTTCCATAGGTCTCTCTGTGGACCCGATGTAAATTTTATCGCAATCAGTGAAAGTGATTTTATAAATCACATTACACTGATTGATTTTTTCCAGCCCGTCTTTGTTATTGAATAAGTTAACCAGATTATTGACTATTTTTGGCACTAGGTTGATTTAGAATTTGGAAAACAACAACCTCAGCTTATGATACACTGGCTCTGGTGTGAATGTCATAACTTTAGCTTCGCGGTTTGAGAATTGTCAGTTTCACTTGGGTCGATTATGACAACTGGTATATTTATTTGTGATGAGGGGTAATTATTGCGACTGGCATTTCCTTTCAATTTAATTCTATTTTCCCTCCAAAAGGTTTCGTTGCTTAATTTTAGAATTTTCCATAAAAATCCTCTGACAACGTTATTTTTATGAGAGGGGGAACTGCTGAAATTGAAATTAAATATTACACCACTTGCACAAGGCTTACTGTACTAGTTTATATTAAATAACTTTTCTCTATCATTGATAAGTTCCATGTCCAGAAACGGTAACCTACCATTGACCTCGACCTCATATGTGAACTTGATGTGATTATTATAATTATTAATTTCACATAGACAATCATTGATATCTTTCTTGATGGCTGTTATAGCATCATCAAGTTATTGATAGAAAAATTGAGGGTGAAATCGGGCTATCACTGTCTCATGGAAATCGATCATAACTATAATAGGTTAGCCAATGCTGGAGCCATACTTATGCCCATATCTAGTATGTATTTCACGCCTGATACTCCTTTTTGAGATTTTTTGATAGTCCATAAATTATATTAATGTTATTGTAAAGTTGCCAACCTCTAGCCGAGGGGGTCCGGTTTTAAGGCGCCGGATATTCGCCTTCATTCTCTTCCGTTATCTACAGTTTCCTGCATTGCCCGGGGGACACGACGTTGACGTGGAAGTAGGATTGGATGGTATTACTAGTTCTTAGATGGAATTAACTGGTATTTAATAGGTTCCTATCTATCGGAATCGATAGGTACCACCAGAAGATTAACTAGCTGTAAATTAAATTAACTGTAGCGTAAAGCATTCCGTTAGCTACAGTTTCCTGCATTGCCCGGGGGACACGACGTTGACGTGGAAGTAGGATTGGATGGTATTACTAGTTCTTAGATGGAATTAACTGGTATTTAATAGGTTCCTATCTATCGGAATCGATAGAGTACCACCAGAAGATTAACTAGCTGTAAATTAAATTAACTGTAGCGTAAAGCATTCCGTTAGCTACAGTTTCCTGCATTGCCCGGGGGACACGACGTTGACGTGGAAGTAGGATTGGATGGTATTACTAGTTCTTAGATGGAATTAACTGGTATTTAATAGGTTCCTATCTATCGGAATCGATAGGTACCACCAGAAGATTAACTAGCTGTAAATTAAATTAACTGTAGTCTAAAGCCTTCCGTTAGCTACAGTCCTGCATTGTCCGGGGGACACGACGTTGACGTGGAAGTAGGATTGGATGGTATTACTAGTTCTTAGATGGAATTAACTGGTATTTAATAGGTTCCTATCTATCGGAATCGATAGAAGATTAACTAGCTGTAAATTAAATTAACTGTAGCGTAAAGCATTCCGTTAGCTACAGTCCTGCATTGTCCGGGGGACACGACGTTGACGTGGAAGTAGGATTGGATTGTATTACTAGTTCTTAGATGGAATTAACTGGTATTTAATAGGTTCCTATCTATCGGAATCGATAGGTACCACCAGAAGATTAACTAGCTGTAAATTAAATTAACTGTAGTCTAAAGCCTTCCGTTAGCTACAGTCCTGCATTGTCCGGGGGACACGACGTTGACGTGGAAGTAGGATTGGATGGTATTACTAGTTCTTAGATGGTCCCACGAATCAATATCATTTATTTCGGCCTCTTCCTCGCCTAGATGAATTCTATTGATAATTTGCAATTTCGTTAACCCGGGAAATTTGTAAAAAAATATTTTTTATGGAATTTTATGCAATATTCTTCAAATATGCAAAAATATCCAATATAAAATTTAACCTTTAGTATCCTAGATGCAATATTCGGATAGATAATTGTTCTCCTGGGTCGTATGCAACGGCAAACAAAATATGAAATTGCATAGGAATCCGGTCTCTACTAATAACTATAAAATAACTTAAAAAATCAGCTCTATTCTATGGACATTGACAATCTGGCCTTTTAAGCAAAAAAAGTTTCCCTATACCCTTGTACTAGACCAATTAATTAATTGCTGTTTATTTGATTATAAATTTTCATTGAGTATAGCCTCTAATGAAACTTTTCATGCTTAGGGAGATGTTCTTGCTGTTTTTTTTTTTTATTTTGGAATGTTAAGATTTCTCTAAAGATGGCTTGTTGCTGACTAGACTTTTTTCCGGAGAATTGTGCTCACCACCCCTTGAGGAGCGAAAAGGGTGGGTGTATGGGTGATGGGGTGGCTTGTTAAATAAGCAGGGGTGCCATTTCTCAACTTCTTGGGGCTGCAAAGAAAGCGATTAATTATCATAGAAGAGTGTCGGAGGCTCTTCTGGCAGATGCGCCCGACGCCGACGGCTGACGGCTGAAATATCGCGGATCGCCACCTCGGCACAGCCATTTACAACTTTCTTCACCCCCCCCCCCCCCCCCCCCCCCCCCCCCCCCCCCCCCCCCCCCCCCCCCCCCCCCCCCCCCCGGGGGGAAACGATGCCCGGCTTAATTCATTTTCAACCGTCCAACCATATTTTATGAGAAGGGTCACCGCCCAAACAAACCAATCAGCCATTCTTGGAGATTACTACGCCCTTTCCTCGCCACTTTTGAATATGTAAACAAAATTGACATTTTTTTAATAATTCAACAATTACAAATATCCAGCCCTAATATTTGATTGAGTTCCCATCCCACTAATGATCTATATCTAATTCGAAGGTTGAAACTTTGCTAATGACCTGACGGTTCTATTAACAACTAGTGCATTTCACAATTTGAGTCGAAATTGAAATAAATATTCTTTTTAAAATATATTTTTTTTTAAGTAAGGGAAGTAAAATTAGGTCTAATCAGAATAAATGCTACAAAAATAAAATATTTTCCCCTCAAAATGGCGGACTAAAGGGACAAGGTATAATATAATAACATCAATTGATCATAAAGAAATTAAAAAAAAAAAAAATGAATAAAATAAATCAATGGTACTTTTTTAATCAATTCAATTATTCCTATAACTCCAGTTGATTTATAAAGGCATTTAATAATATTCCTTGGTGCCATATTTTGTTAACGCATCATTCGTTGAGTCGGCGAAACAGACGAGTTACTTTTCTGACATTGTCCAAATAGTCATGAATGTGTTAATTCATTAATTCTCTATAAACTTTTTCTAAATTACAATATGGGTAGTTGAAATCTTCTGTTCTCTGATAGAAAATTCAATTGAATTATATTTATTTTGTTAGTTTACTTTACAAATAAATATATTTATAAATGAATACAATTATGTAAGAACAATCACAAAAACGTTTAATATTAGTTAAAACATTTTTGAAGAAACTCTCCATTTTAAATTTAAAAATGCAGATACTTTTGAGAAAATAATTATTAGAAATTTGGACAACTTCACAATTCTAATTGTTTTGGATATAAATATTATCTTAGTTAATAATAAAGATAAAAAAATGTTTTCCTTTTTTGGCCGTCACGTGTGGTAAGCGCATGATTTCTAAGATTCTCGATACCAGTTAAAATATTTTGAATTGGGTATTGATTTATATATGAAAAATATCCGTAATTTAATTCTAAATAATTATATTATTAAAAATTAAATTATTTTTCCTTTAAATAATTTATTTTACCTCGATCTTTTCGACGGATATCCGCTTCTATATTAGACAGTTCTTCTGTTTCTTTTTTTGGGCCTTAGCCTATATCCTTCTTTAGTTCTTACAGGACCGAAGATCTTTCTTATGATTTTTCGTTCTTCTTTCAAGAAATTTTCCATATCGATCTTTCAAGTTAGAGTGAGTGTTTCGCAGGCGTATAGGATCTCTGCCTTGATTACTGTATGATAGTGCTTAACTTTGATATTCCTCGAACAGCACTTCTTATTATAAATATTGTAGATTCTCCCGTTCGCTCTCTTGATCTTTTGCAGGTGATTTTTTGTGTTTCCTTCTCTCCTCCTGTTGGTTCGAGGACTTCTCCCAAGTATTTGATGTGAGATATTCTTTCTATTTTTTACATATTTAAAGACTCACTGTCACATCTTGACGCGAAGAACGTAGTTTTCTCAAAGGAGATTTGCAAGCCCGCCTTTTCCGCACATTTCTTTATCTATACAAAATCTCCTTAGACATATTTTTCAATTGCGTAGAGCAAGTGAATGTGTTCTCGAGCGGACCAGGTTGAATTAGGAAGGGGTAGAAATTGTAGCAGCTCCGGAATCAAAACATTTATAGCAATGATCATTTTTATGTGGACTAATTTCTGACCCAGTAGAAAAATGACTGTAGACCAGGGATTCCCAAACTTTTTCCTACGGCGCCTCCATTTTTGATTGCTTGTTCTTGCATGTGTTCTGGAAGGGTATTTATATCGAAATCGAATGGATTACGTGCGAACTTGTGTACTTCATTGGTATATAAATTGGGAAAGTATCGTTGAAATTCGTCGAAAAGGGTACATTGGTAAGCAGGTGATTTTTGTGTTTCCTTCTCTCCTCCTGTTGGTTCGAGGACTTCCGCAAGTATTTGATGTGAGATATTCTTTCTATTTTTTACATATCTATATTTAAAGACTCACTGTCACATCTTGACGCGAAGAACGTAGTTTTCTCAAAGGAGATTTGCAAGCCCGCCTTTTCCGCACATTTCTTTATCTATACAAAATCTCCTTAGACATATTTTTCAATTGCGTAGAGCAAGTGAATGTGTTCTCGAGCGGACCAGGTTGAATTAGGAAGGGTAGAAATTGTAGCAGCTCCGGAATCAAAACATTTATAGGAATGATCATTTTTATGTGGACTAATTTCTGACCCAGTAGAAAAAGACTGTAGACCAGGGATTCCCAAACTTTTTCCTACGGCGCCTCCTTTTTGATTGCTTGTTCTTGCATGTGTTCTGGAAGGGTATTTATATCGAAATCGAATGGATTACGTGCGAACTTGTGTACTTCATTGGTATATAAATTGGGAAAGTATCGTTGAAATTCGTCGAAAAGGGTACATTGGTAAGCAGGTGATTTTTGTGTTTCCCTTCTCTCCTCCTGTTGGTTCGAGGACTTCTCCAAGTATTTGATGTGAGATATTCTTTCTATTTTTTACATATCTATATTTAAAGACTCACTGTCACATCTTGACGCGAAGAACGTAGTTTTCTCAAAGGAGATTTGCAAGCCCGCCTTTTCCGCACATTTCTTTATCTATACAAAATCTCCTTAGACATATTTTTCAATTGCGTAGAGCAAGTGAATGTGTTCTCGAGCGGACCAGGTTGAATTAGGAAGGGTAGAAATTGTAGCAGCTCCGGAATCAAAACATTTATAGGAATGATCATTTTTATGTGGACTAATTTCTGACCCAGTAGAAAAAGACTGTAGACCAGGGATTCCCAAACTTTTTCCTACGGCGCCTCCTTTTTGATTGCTTGTTCTTGCATGTGTTCTGGAAGGGTATTTATATCGAAATCGAATGGATTACGTGCGAACTTGTGTACTTCATTGGTATATAAATTGGGAAAGTATCGTTGAAATTCGTCGAAAAGGGTACATTGGTAAGCAGGTGATTTTTGTGTTTCCTTCTCTCCTCCTGTTGGTTCGAGGACTTCTCCCAAGTATTTGATGTGAGATATTCTTTCTATTTTTTACATATCTATATTTAAAGACTCACTGTCACATCTTGACGCGAAGAACGTAGTTTTCTCAAAGGAGATTTGCAAGCCCGCCTTTTCCGCACATTTCTTTATCTATACAAAATCTCCTTAGACATATTTTTCAATTGCGTAGAGCAAGTGAATGTGTTCTCGAGCGGACCAGGTTGAATTAGGAAGGGTAGAAATTGTAGCAGCTCCGGAATCAAAACATTTATAGCAATGATCATTTTTATGTGGACTAATTTCTGACCCAGTAGAAAAACGACTGTAGACCAGGGATTCCCAAACTTTTTCCTACGGCGCCTCCATTTTTGATTGCTTGTTCTTGCATGTGTTCTGGAAGGGTATTTATATCGAAATCGAATGGATTACGTGCGAACTTGTGTACTTCATTGGTATATAAATTGGGAAAGTATCGTTGAAATTCGTCGAAAAGGGTACATTGGTAAGCAGGTGATTTTTTGTGTTTCCTTCTCTCCTCCTGTTGGTTCGAGGACTTCTCCCAAGTATTTGATGTGAGATATTCTTTCTATTTTTTACATATCTATATTTAAAGACTCACTGTCACATCTTGACGCGAAGAACGTAGTTTTCTCAAAGGAGATTTGCAAGCCCGCCTTTTCCGCACATTTCTTTATCTATACAAAATCTCCTTAGACATATTTTTCAATTGCGTAGAGCAAGTGAATGTGTTCTCGAGCGGACCAGGTTGAATTAGGAAGGGTAGAAATTGTAGCAGCTCCGGAATCAAAACATTTATAGGAATGATCATTTTTATGTGGACTAATTTCTGACCCAGTAGAAAAAGACTGTAGACCAGGGATTCCCAAACTTTTTCCTACGGCGCCTCCTTTTTGATTGCTTGTTCTTGCATGTGTTCTGGAAGGGTATTTATATCGAAATCGAATGGATTACGTGCGAACTTGTGTACTTCATTGGTATATAAATTGGGAAAGTATCGTTGAAATTCGTCGAAAAGGGTACATTGGTAAGCAGGTGATTTTTGTGTTTCCTTCTCTCCTCCTGTTGGTTCGAGGACTTCTCCCAAGTATTTGATGTGAGATATTCTTTCTATTTTTTACATATCTATATTTAAAGACTCACTGTCACATCTTGACGCGAAGAACGTAGTTTTCTCAAAGGAGATTTGCAAGCCCGCCTTTTCCGCACATTTCTTTATCTATACAAAATCTCCTTAGACATATTTTTCAATTGCGTAGAGCAAGTGAATGTGTTCTCGAGCGGACCAGGTTGAATTAGGAAGGGTAGAAATTGTAGCAGCTCCGGAATCAAAACATTTATAGGAATGATCATTTTTATGTGGACTAATTTCTGACCCAGTAGAAAAAAGACTGTAGACCAGGGATTCCCAAACTTTTTCCTACGGCGCCTCCATTTTTGATTGCTTGTTCTTGCATGTGTTCTGGAAGGGTATTTATATCGAAATCGAATGGATTACGTGCGAACTTGTGTACTTCATTGGTATATAAATTGGGAAAGTATCGTTGAAATTCGTCGAAAAGGGTACATTGGTAAGCAGGTGATTTTTGTGTTTCCTTCTCTCCTCCTGTTGGTTCGAGGACTTCTCCCAAGTATTTGATGTGAGATATTCTTTCTATTTTTTACATATCTATATTTAAAGACTCACTGTCACATCTTGACGCGAAGAACGTAGTTTTCTCAAAGGAGATTTGCAAGCCCGCCTTTTCCGCACATTTCTTTATCTATACAAAATCTCCTTAGACATATTTTTCAATTGCGTAGAGCAAGTGAATGTGTTCTCGAGCGGACCAGGTTGAATTAGGAAGGGTAGAAATTGTAGCAGCTCCGGAATCAAAACATTTATAGGAATGATCATTTTTATGTGAACTAATTTCTGACCCAGTAGAAAAAAGACTGTAGACCAGGGATTCCCAAACTTTTTCCTACGGCGCCTCCTTTTTGATTGCTTGTTCTTGCATGTGTTCTGGAAGGGTATTTATATCGAAATCGAATGGATTACGTGCGAACTTGTGTACTTCATTGGTATATAAATTGGGAAAGTATCGTTGAAATTCGTCGAAAAGGGTACATTGGTAAGCAGGTGATTTTTGTGTTTCCTTCTCTCCTCCTGTTGGTTCGAGGACTTCTCCCAAGTATTTGATGTGAGATATTCTTTCTATTTTTTACATATCTATATTTAAAGACTCACTGTCACATCTTGACGCGAAGAACGTAGTTTTCTCAAAGGAGATTTGCAAGCCCGCCTTTTCCGCACATTTCTTTATCTATACAAAATCTCCTTAGACATATTTTTCAATTGCGTAGAGCAAGTGAATGTGTTCTCGAGCGGACCAGGTTGAATTAGGAAGGGTAGAAATTGTAGCAGCTCCGGAATCAAAACATTTATAGGAATGATCATTTTTATGTGGACTAATTTCTGACCCAGTAGAAAAACACTGTAGACCAGGGATTCCCAAACTTTTTCCTACGGCGCCTCCCTTTTTGATTGCTTGTTCTTGCATGTGTTCTGGAAGGGTATTTATATCGAAATCGAATGGATTACGTGCGAACTTGTGTACTTCATTGGTATATAAATTGGGAAAGTATCGTTGAAATTCGTCGAAAAGGGTACATTGGTAAGCAGGTGATTTTTTGTGTTTCCTTCTCTCCTCCTGTTGGTTCGAGGACTCTCCCAAGTATTTGATGTGAGATATTCTTTCTATTTTTTACATATCTATATTTAAAGACTCACTGTCACATCTTGACGCGAAGAACGTAGTTTTCTCAAAGGAGATTTGCAAGCCCGCCTTTTCCGCACATTTCTTTATCTATACAAAATCTCCTTAGACATATTTTTCAATTGCGTAGAGCAAGTGAATGTGTTCTCGAGCGGACCAGGTTGAATTAGGAAGGGTAGAAATTGTAGCAGCTCCGGAATCAAAACATTTATAGCAATGATCATTTTTATGTGGACTAATTTCTGACCCAGTAGAAAAACACTGTAGACCAGGGATTCCCAAACTTTTTCCTACGGCGCCTCCCTTTTTGATTGCTTGTTCTTGCATGTGTTCTGGAAGGGTATTTATATCGAAATCGAATGGATTACGTGCGAACTTGTGTACTTCATTGGTATATAAATTGGGAAAGTATCGTTGAAATTCGTCGAAAAGGGTACATTGGTAAGCCAATCACCCGCCGAATTCAAAATTATATATTCCGAAATAAAATGCTCTCGCGCCCCCCTTGATGTTGCTTCACGCCCCCCCCCCCCCAGTTTGGGAACCGCTGCTTTAGACAGAGAGTAAATTGCTTAACAATTATTTTTTTATCTTGATTCTTACCTAATATATAGGTAAATTGTAAATATTTGACAATTTATTGTAAGTTGGATATTTCATATTGTAAAATGTTTCATAAAATATTTCTTGAGAAAGAACAAGTAAATTATTTTTAATTAAAAAGACTGAAGATGAAAGCCAAACCTTCTATAAACCCAACTCTCTAACAAATTAATTATACATATATGGTATATTCTTTTGGAAAAACTTCTTTTTTACCATATGAAAAATTCACTTGATAAAGAGAGTAATTCTCCCAAAACGTTTAGGTTTAATTAAACGTTTGAAAGATTGTTTTTTTCCAAAATAATTGTATTTATTTTAATTATATAACAATCAATAATAACATTTTTTTCAATATTCCATTTAAAGTATTTTAAAGTAATTTAAAGTATTGTCTAAATTTAGATGATCCAATACTATTTTTTCTTTATAAAAATTATACATTCAAGAACATTATATTATAATGCACCACTTAGAAACTCTAGGCATATATGATTTTCTTGGTGTTTTCGTCCAAGTGTCTCGTTGAGCCATCTTTGTTTAGGTTTCCCTTGTGGGCCGCATTCCGTGGCGGGGCGCAGACCCTTCGGACAGAAATGCCCATTAGCAATGAGGCCACGAGGTGCGTTCGTTCGGAGATTAATGTCGACCCTATCAATGTATTGATCGCATTTGCCCCAACGGTGTACTTAGAATGAGTGGACTCGACAAATGCACTCTGGTCATCTCTTTCTCCTCTTTTATTTATATGCAATCCGGGTTAAAGTATATGTCAAAAAACCGAACATCCATTTCTTGGCCACGGAATGTCAAATTGGCATGTGTGAGGGGATCGTCGACATCGCAACGAGAAAGCTCAATCTCACTCATTTACTCGAGGGGATAGATAATTAAACGGTTAACTGTTTTTGAATTCGTCAACGGCGATTATGCACTTGGAATAAACTTCGCTTTCTTCACATCAAACGACACATTTACAATTCTATTAATTGCAAAATTGTAACCATTTCAAATAGAAAACAAAAGACAAAATAAAAACATTCAAAATTGATTAGGATGTTAGCAAATAGGTTAAATTGATTATTTCCAAACATAAAAGTAATTGATTTTTTTTTTGAGAATATACATATTTGTAATTTTTTTTTCCATTCTTACAATATTTAGAAATGGAAGTTTCCAAACATCTAATGGAAATCTTCTTTTCGGGAAAAATATAAATTTGATTTTTTTTCTTCTATTCTTTTCACCAAGGGTGTAAAACTCAAAGGCTAACTTGGGCCAAACAAACGAAGTTTAACTTTAGGTGGGCCGCAAAAAAAATCAATATTCATAGAAACGTAGGTTTATTTCGAATAATACATTATAATAAACATATATAAAAGAACAA
Source organism: Forficula auricularia (assembly GCA_024734495.1). Lineage (NCBI taxonomy): Eukaryota > Metazoa > Arthropoda > Insecta > Dermaptera > Forficulidae > Forficula > Forficula auricularia. Next base: position 2,970,727 of record JALMQS010000030.1, on the reverse strand, counting down.
GAGAAGTTTAATGTTTACGTCCTGAAATTTGAAATCTCTTCTCTGCTACTATCTTTCCTATTTCGGGAGAAATTTTGTTTGCAGTGATTACTTTCAAAACTGATCCATGGTGAGAGGTTATAATTATTTTATTTAATAATGTAAAAATGAACATATTTATAATTCATCAATTATTATCTATATTAATACTAATCAAGCATTAAATATAAAAATATTTTCTCACTAAATTTTTTCTCCCCTTATTGAGATATATCACAATACTGTATTTATAAATAAGTTTATTTATAGATTTATCTTCGTAACTATTTTACATAGTCATTTTTTTAATAAAGGATTACATATTTAAATAAGAAAATGATTATTTAAAAAAGGTAATCACTTTCATTTCTATTTGATTTATTAATTGAGAGAATTTAGAAAATAACCAGATCTATTGTTTTTAATTGTAAAACATTCAATATTTGTTTCTAATGGTGTATTCGCTAGGATATCTAGGCTTGAAATACATAATTTAGAAAATGTTTCAATTAAAGTAGGATAAAGTAATCGAGTAGACATAAATGATTGTTTTGTCCAAAACGTTCCATTTTTTGTATCTGTAATTATTTTATCATCTTCAAGTTCTTCAACAACTGCAATCGAATCAATTCCTATTAAAGATGGACCTCGGATATCTTGAAATAGATTATCCCCAAAAAACACAGCATTCTATATTTAGCCATTTTTTTAAATCTGTCCATTTGCCTTGACTAAAAAATTTTTCAGAGCAGATTTCTTCAGTTGAAACTTTCTTATCTGTTTCAATAAAATCACGTGCATTAAGAAACGGCCGATTTTCAAAAAAGAATCCAGGTTTTTTTCCATTGACAATCAGGATATCAAAATATTTTTTCCATTCCACGCCAAAAACATAATTGGCAATAAACGTGGCAAAATCAGATGGAGAACCGGTTAATAAAAATATTTACAATTCTTTGATTTAATATCATCAAGCCAATTTATAAGTTTCTGTGATGATTTTTTTAAAAAATTTTCAGGGTATTGCATTATAGCTGCATAGTAACCACCTGTGTTTAAACGAACGTTTTTATAGTCAAACATAACGTAGAATCCTGAAATAATATCTTGCATATGCATATGCATATTTTTCACAATGTCACTGAGAATGTTGTCAATTTTATCAAGGTGTTTTTTAATTAAAAATGTTTAATAAAAGAAAGTGATGTGACAGCAAATACAGATATATATATATATATATATATATATATATATATATATATATATATATATATATATATATATATATATATTAATTTCTAATGTAGAATTAAGATGTATCTGTAAATTGTGATAAATTTTGGCATGCCGGTTCGCCGGTCAACGTGAAGGATAGATAATGGCGAGTAAAGCAATTTTTTGACAATTTGATACATTTGTTGTTGGACTTGAATATGTCAACATTTCTTTTTGATTTAAAGTATCATTAAATTTTGGTTCAAAGATGAATTTTCTTTTTAAAATGATGGTGTCAGTTTCAACATCACACTTGGTCAATTTCGAACACGCACTTGCCCCACAGACAGAAAATGCCGGGGCAAATGCGATTGAAACGTTCTTATCTGTTTCAATAAAATCACGTGCATTAAGAAACGGCCGATTTTCAAAAAGAATCCAGGTTTTTTCCATTGACAATAAGGATATCAAAATATTTTTTCCATTCCACGCCAAAAACATAATTGGCAATAAACGTGGCAAAATCAGCTGGAGAACCGGTTAATAAAAATATTTTACAATTCTTTGATTTAATATCATCAAGCCAATTTATAAGTTTCTTTTCAAAAAATTTTCAGGGTATTGCATTATAACTGAATAGTAATCACCTGTGTTTAAACGAACGTTTTTATGGTCAAACATAACGTAGAAACCTGAAATAATATCTTGCCAGAATTAAGATGTATCTGTAAATTGTGATAAATTTTGGCATGCCGGTTCGCCGGTCAACTTGAAGGATAGATAATGGCGAGTAAAGCAATTTTTTGAGAATTTGATACATTTGTTGTTGAACCTGAATATGTCAACATTTCTTTTTGATTTAAAGTATCATTAAATTTTGGTTCAAAGATGAATTTTCTTTTTGAAATGATGGTGTCAGTTTCAACATCACAATTGGTCAATTTCGAACACGCACTTGCCCCACAGACAGAAAATGCCGGGGCAAATGCGAGCCCACCTCTTAAAGTCCAGCAAAAATAGATTTAGACATAAAAAGGTGGAGACTCACTAATTTCAAAACAATTAAGGCATAGTAAATGCATATATAAATTTATATCATTTAATATGTAATAATAAAGTATTTTTTTATTTTAAACATTTTGTAATAAATTGTTCTTTTTGTCGAAGAAGATTTTTGACATCAACATATTACTTATTTAGGTTACTTAGGCCACCAGTTCCTCACTGCTTTTAAGAAATTTGTTCTTTCTTTAGGGGTTTCATTGAAGATAATTTGTTTTCTTCCTATCAGTTCATTAAAAATATCTCTTGAAAACATGCTTATACGAGACCCCATGTAATTTTTTCTCAACTAAATTCACAAATTGTAGTATTCAATCAGGATTAATTTTGAGGGGTTTTCTAAAGATGGGTCCCAAAAATATCTTATTAGGTGAACTGACAGTCAAATAGACACTGTGGTGTTACACTAATAGTGTTCCGTTTTACTTTTTAATAGTACCCTAAAATGCATATATAAATGTATATCATTTAATATGTAATAATAAAGTATTTTTTTATTTTAAACATTTTGTAATAATTTGTTGTTTTTGCCGAAGAAAATTTCTGACATCATCATATTACTTACTTAGGTTACTTAGGCCACCCGTTCCTCACTGCGGCGGTTCGGTGCCCGAGGGTCCCAACTCTCACGCCATCGTTGTCTATTACGCGCAACTGTGGTCAGTGAAGTCTTACGAGGCGGTAGACTAGTCTTGTAATATCTCTTGGTATCCACAGTTGTAGAGTCGTTGCGTCTTAAGTCCCTCCTCATGAGATGACCCCCCCCATGATTGGGGGAATCATGTTTAGCTTTATTGATGTGCACCTGCATGTCTTTAACTCCAGACCTCTTTCGAATATCGGAGTTGTGGAGGCCGCGCTGACGTTGGTCCCGGAGCGTTATGCCGACGAGTCTTCTCTCCAGTGCTGCCTGGATGATGACGGGTTTGAGTGCCGAATTCGAAGGTATGCTTCTCTGGGCTCAATGTATATAATTATATATATATGTATTAGCGGTGCGCGCTTTGTACGCCGGTAGTCCTTATTATGCCGACGAACGTGTATCAATAATACAGTGCAGGATCCGCCTTAGATAACTAAGATCGCTCAGTGAAGAAAAAATGTAGAACATATACATATAAGGAGAATTTGCAGCTCCTCGCTCTCTCTCTGTGGTAATAATAATATGTATATATATAGTACACTCTCAGCTAAGACTAGACTCGGAATGTGTATTGTCTAAGTGAAGACTAGAAGTGTGTATTGTGTGTGTATAAGCGAAGGCTAGACTTGTATTGCCTAACATACCGCAGATACTTAAAAAAGTACTCCTAACAGTAATAATCTTAAGTAGTTGAGTTGATAAATAAATAAATGTTTAAGTAGTAATCCTCCAAGGCATAAACGGAGGTGCGAATCAAAACAAGTTCAATATTCATAGAAAATAAAATTCATATAGAATCAATCATATCCCATATAATATATATATATATTTATATTTATATGTCAAGAAAAAGATAGAGAGTAAACTTATATAAATAATAATAATTTAAATGAAAAAAAATTGACAAAAATTGTTATTTGAGAGAATTTATAATTATTTCAAAAAGAAGTAAAAAAACATACAAACATATATATAAAAACAAAATGAGATCATTTTTTTACATCATCTTCAATTTACACATGAAATTACATATTATTTGTATATATACATATATATTTTTAAGAAAAAATAAAATAAATGAAACTACCTAAACTCCTATCTCTGACGTAGCTTACCCATATTTCGTGAGAATATATTTCTTATCAACCTTATCCTTATTCTAACGAAATCTTTTCAAAGATCCGATTCAAAACAATTAAGGCATAGTAAATGCATATATAAATGTATATCATTTAATATGTAATAATAAAGTATTTTTTTATTTTAAACATTTTCTAATAAATTGTTCTTTTTGTCGAAGAAAATTTCTGACATCAACATATTACATACTTAGGTTACTTAGGCCACCCGTTCCTCACTGCGGCGGTTCGGTGCCCTTGGGTCCCAACTCTCACGCCATCGTTGTCTATTACGCGCAACTGTGGTCCAGTGAAGTCTTACGAGGCGTAAGACTAGTCTTGTAATATCTCTTGGTATCCACAGTTGCAGAGTCGTTGAGTCTTAAGTCTTTCCTCATGAGATGACCCCCCCCATGATTGAGGGAATCATGTTTAGCTTTATTGATGTGCACCAGCATGTCTTTAACTCCAGACCTTTTTCGAATATCGGAGTTGTGGAGGCCGCGCTGACGTTGGTCCCGGAGCGTTATGCAGACGAGTCTTCTCTCCAGTGCTGCCTGGATGTTGTTAATATTGTTTTCATGGACCTTTGTTAAGGCCCATGTTTCACTAGCATATGTGACATCAGGTATCACTGTTGAGTCGAACAACATGACCTTATGCTTTTGATCATGTGTTGCCTCGATGACCGATTTAATAGTTCCATAAGCAGCCCAGCCAGCCCGTCTTCACCTCAGAAGTTCCGGCATCAAATCGCCGAACATTGACAAGAGTCTTCCCAGATATATGTATTCACCGACATCTTCTAGAGGGTGGCCGTTCCAGATGACCGGGTCGATGAGGGCAATGATGTTCCTCATGGATTTCGTCTTGCTGATGATAATGACGAGTCATGCCTCCGTTCCTTCTCTATCATCGACACCATCATATATTAAGGCTCATATTTTGCCTGCATTGACTGTCGTTCAAGATATAATAATCATTGATATTATATAATATAGATAGGTCAGGTTTTTTCAAACCAAATATTCGTTGAAAGAGTTGGCGGTCTTTTTTCTCTCATTCGGTTATAGATCAGAAAAATACCTCATAATCCACACGGCCAGATTTTATATCCATCTTATTCGAAAATTCCTTTAAATAAATAATTTCATCAGATGACCCTCCAACGAGAATTGGGAGATTTGAACTCTCCAGTCAGCCTAGCGGATATATTTGTTCTCGCCTTTTCTGGCAATATGGTTGTATAACTTCCAGGCGTTTATTTTTTTACTTAGGTATTCACCCCTTCCGTTTTTGTTAATATTTTATACTCTACTTTCATTTATTTTTATAAAAATGATACAAAGTCGTAAATCCAGATGTGTATAATTATTTTTTAATTATCTTGATGCAAGAAAATGTTATTCCTAGAAGGTAAAATCGAATTGATGATAGCGTTTTTCTAGCTTATCTCTAACTATTTTCTAAAAATTTGTCTGGACCCAACGTTTTTATTGAATAATTTTGCATTGTTTTTTCAAAATTTTAATTTAGTTGGTTTCCAAAATATTTTAATTACAGAATTGTCTGTAAATGTCTAGTTTACTTTCTCCTCAAATCGTGAAGAAGTGTGTATTGTGTGTGTATAAGCGAAGGCTAGACTTGTATTGCCTAACATACCGCAGATACTTAAATAAGTACTCCTAACAGTAATAATCTTAAGTAGTTGAGTTGATAAATAAATAAATGTTTAAGTAGTAATCCTCCAAGGCATAAACGGAGGTGCGAATCAAAACAAGTTCAATATTCATAGAAAATAAAATTCATATAGAATCAATCATATCCCATATAATATATATATATATTTATATTTATATTTATATGTCAAGAAAAAGATAGACAGTTAACTTATATAAATAATAATAATTTAAATGAAAAAAAATTGACAAAAATTGTTATTTGAGAGAATTTATAATTATTTAAAAAAGAAGTAAAAAAACATACAAACATATATATAAAAACAAAATGAGATCATTTTTTTACATCATCATCAATTTACACATGAAATTACATATTATTTGTATATATACATATATATTTTTAAGAAAAAATAAAATAAATGAAACTACCTAATATAGATACAAATTTATGTGTGAATATCTTTCACTTGCTTCCCTAATTGTCATTTCATTTGTTCTAACTTTTTCTACAGCTTCTTTTATATTCTTTTCCTCCTATCTCTGACGTAGCTTACCCATATTTCGTGAGAATATATTTCTTATCAACCTTATCCTTATTCTAACGAAATCTTTTCAAAGATCCGATATCACAGAAAATTCGACTCTCCCATAAATAATCACTAGATTCAAAATTTTGCCTTAAGAATGAATACATAAAACTTATAAATTTCAAACATGTATCTTATCTATATTAAGATAGTAATACTGTTCTGACTGTCGGACAAACAGGCAGAAAGCCATTATAGCGATATTAATAAGGCCTCTTTTTTCTTTAATATGGAATCCTAAAAAAAAACACGATGTTTGTTTTCATCAAAAAATTTTAAAATCTAATTATCCACCAAAAAGCTTTTACAAATTTTTTACTTTGCTTTTCAAATTCTGAATAGTTACAGTTAAAAATGTCCTTTCCTTTCAAAAAGGCTTCAAGAATTAATTTAGAAAGGCCTACTTTTAGAACCCACGAATATCTCTTAAGAATAAATAAGTTCCCCATCGCTTCGGAAAATAATCAATAATACTATCCGTTTCAATTGTAAAGTGGAAAATACCATTTTAATTCGAAGTTCTTATACTATGTTATAGAAAAAATGTACTCAAAAATTCATGCTTGGAAATGATTTTTCTCCACGTTCTAGACATTTTTAAGTAAATATAATTTATTATTATTATTATTATTATTATTTGACTAAATTCATTGCTACTCTTGCCTGATTCCTGGGCAAACCACGAAATTTTCAAATTTGTTTTTGATTATTCATTCGTGTTTAGAAACGCATAAAACCTGAACCAAGTAAAATAATTAAAAATACATTCTCAAACAAGTCCTATCAGTTGAAATTAAAATTGTATGTCTAAATTACAAGATTAATTCGCTTGTGATTAATTCAAATCAAACGCGTGAAGCAGCAGGATAATATCAGTTCAATTTGTGTACCCGTCTCTTTGGTAACGGTCGCCGTTTATTATATGTATTTAGGCGTTTATAACCGGAGGTTAGTTTCCATGTGACGTCACGGGCTATATTTTTACCTAATTTAATTAAAAAATAAACTGCATCGTATCGATGCTAGACTTTATCCATAGTCATTTTAAATATGAATACCTTTGTTTATTCTTAATGGGATAAACAGACCAAATAAATAAATTTTAATGAATTTTAAAAATAAGTTTTTACTTACTGTAAGAGCAAAGTAATTTAAAATTTCATTTTACTAAAAACTTTATATAACCTTTTATAAGGCCCTCAGGGTATTCAAAAAATACTCACATAGCCCAATGATCACTTGAAAAACATTGATGATTTGGAACTTTTTTAATGTTAAAAAATTGGTAAAATCAGATAGTATGGTAATCTTCGTGACGTCAGATGGGAAACTCTGTCACTATGATCGCTGTGAATAGAGTTCCCCGACTTGAGACCGATAACAATACTTTATTGATGCATGGAATTCTGCAATAGAAAATCCTCCCATTTTTGGGGGACCAGCTTTTTTTTGTAAAAATATGAGATGAATGGAGAAAGTAAAAATAAACATGACAAGATGCAAGCAAGTGGGTAATTAATAGTTGTCGGTGTTTTTCTCCCTCGTTGGTCTCTATGGAATTTGTCGAAGAGAAAGCAAATAATTTGACCGCCAATGGTGTCTGAGTGTGTGTGAGGGGGTGTTCGGGGGTTGAGGCCCGAGGGTGCCTCGGCTTGGCCTGTCCCTGCCGCGTCAGTGGCTGGTATGTTGTGCTCAGGTCCCCATGGCAACGGTCAAACCTTATGTTTGTACAGCAGATATACTATTACTATACCTGAGCACCTATAGCCTTGTCTCTAGGTAGCGGTCTTGATCATATTCATGTTCCTGTTTATGTGCTCGCCTATTAAATATCCACTTTGCCGATGACGAGTTCTAGCGTGAGCAGCCAGACCACATACGAGCATTGTCCCAATTGAAACCCACCAACTTCGATCAAGAGATCACCAGCCAGTCCTCACGCTCCTTATTTCTTTCATTCGAAACTCTTAGCTTACCAATTTTCTTACATTTAAAATTTTTCGACAATTTTTCATAACTAAATTTTCGATATTTTTTCTTAGAAATCGAAATTAGTCATGGAAAAATAAATTGTTTCCAAACAAATTTAGAAATAATTTTTAAGGAATTAGGTGTCGATTCTAGGTGAAACATTTTAAATAAGATTGGATTAAAATTCTACGTAGATTTCACATCATTAAAATAAATATCTTTTATGAGTTTTTCTTTCGATATATATTTCGGGTTATTAACCCATCATACACTGAAACATAGATAAGAATATACTTCTCATATGAGGGATCTGAAATTAAATATTAGATTATTTTCTTAAATCGTTGATGATCAGAGGATCTTTTCCTAATTGAATCATCAAAAGGGAAAATAGAAAATTATTCAAAATTTAACTATATCTCTTATTAGTTGAAAATGACTTCAGAATCAAAAACCAAAATGAAAAGTAGAAAATTTATATGGGCGGTTTCGGACATTTCTACAAGAAATTTCCATTTTTTTTTTGAACAAAATGGTTTATTTCCAAATTAAAATTTACATTATTATTTTATTTATTTTACAATTATTTGAGCATCGAGCAATAAATACTCCCTTTCCATGTCAATATTTACAACAATGTTCTTTTTCATTTTTTTATTTTAATCATTTTTGTAAATTTTAGTCGGAAAATTTTGAAAAAAACGCAAAAATTAAAAAAAAACAACTTGGAGAATGAATGATAAAATTGATATGAATTTACAAAATGAAAATGGTAATAAATTAAATAAGAGAGAGAAAAAAGTAAATGGAATGAGAAGAAAAAAAAAAGAATACTATTTTACACATATTTGAGAAGAGGGTTTGTATGATTCTTTAGATAGACTTTAAATTTTTCGGCAATATTATTTAAGTTGTTTATTAATGGTTCAGGCTCAAGAGCTGTACGGATGATGTTGCGATTATTCTAAGGGTTTTGTTTTGTATGACTTCGATGAGCTTTTTCTGTTAATTAAGGGCCATAACATACGAAGACCATTGCGACCCTTCAACTCCGCTGTTCTTAAATGAGGCCCCCAAGTCAATTGTCTATCTAGACCGGGGGTCGGCAACTTTTTTCGGACGGCGGGCCATTTTCAAAATAAAAATTTTTATGCGGGCCGCACATTCAAATGTAACTTAAATAGTGCTTTTATATCATATACGAGTATAAATATTATTAAAAATAAATATAGAAAAAATTTATTTTTTATTGACATGCTATAATAACAATAATGTCAGAGAACAAAATTTTTACAATTCTTAAAAGGGATAAAAAAGAAAATACAATTCCAATTACATATGTATAAATATGTAAATATAAAATATTAAGGAAAATAGTTTATCTTTCATTTTATTCATTCATTATAATACAATGCGCTTTTTGTTCTTGAATATTGTTTGATAATTCATTTAAGTCCGGTTGTGTTTGGGATACTGAGATCCTCAATAAGTTTTGTAAATTTTCATCCGTCAACCTCGTTCTATATTTTGATTTTATGAAATTCATTCTTGAAAATGTTTGTTCACATAAATAGGTGCTTGAAAAAATACAAATTATTGATTTTGCAAAATTTCTTAAATTGGGAAATTTGTTTTCTGGTAGATTTGAATAAAATGCAATTAAATTATTTTTATATACATTGTTAGATTGCAAATCAATTAACTCTAGTTCTAAATTGTCAGGTGCTTTTAGAATATCAAATTTTAAAGGATTTTCAAATATTTCTGCACACTCACGCTCTAAGTTTGTTGATTTTTCCTAAAATTATATTGGTGCTTTGGCGGGCCACGCAAAAAGTTGCAGAGGGCCGCAGGTTGCCGACCCCTGATCTAGACGAAAGCCCAGGTACCTAATTTGTGGTTTCCAATGGTGAATAGTAGATCCGATTTTAATAGTTGAACCAATGTATTTTCTTTTCCTAGTGAATAAAATGGCTTAAGTTTTAATTTTTAATATCTGAAAGATATTTCAAAAGTCTCTTTGTAAGAAATTTCCAATCTATTGTTACAGACAAAAAACAAAGAATGATTTCTACAAGAAAATTAATTTCTTAGAGATTTTAAAAGTTATGAATAAAAAAAAAATCTTTAGTTAATTTTATTTTTTCAATTGATCGTTCATATACTATAATAAAATATAAAATTAATTAATCAAGTATGTTGGCAGGTATTTAAAATTAATATTAATCAGTCCAAACTGGATGAAATTAAAATTTTTTAACATTTTGTTATCTTTATTATCCAGTAAGATTAAGAGATTAAAATTTACATATTGATAATAGTAATCCCTAAACCACTAATTTGAAACAGTTTAGAAACTATTTTCATTAATTGCACGAGATAATATTTTTCGATTTCTTTTTACATTCTGGTCAATCGCATTTAAAAGGAATTGTGAAAAATTTCAAAATAAGAGAGCCGGCTTACGAAATGAGCGTAGGAGGAAAATCGATAACGCGTGGCAAAGTCTTGTCCGGCAGAATAAACAGACAAATTGAAGGGTCATAACGAAAACAACTGTTGTCGAAAGGGAGAGAAATGGGAAGAAAATGCAGTCCCTAAGGAAGATAAAGTCAAATTTGCATCCATTCTCATAAAAATTGAATTTGCTAGAAATTAAGATTATTATAGAAACGACACGAAATGTTTTTTTTTCTCCTGAAAAATTTTACGAAAAAATTTGACAAGGGTTATTTTTTCTTGAACCAATTATATCTTTCAAGGAGTTCTGGCTAATCGTTAAAATGAGGCTTAATCCGAAAAACCACCTATCAATATTATTAATCGGACCATCAAAGGTACAACATACAAATCCACACAATGAGAAATCTTATTTGTTTTGTTTTTTCTTGTGGCCTACTTGATTTCGAGTGTCGATGCCAAGTAGAGACCTCACATTGAAATTTTCAAACTAAGGAGGTTATTCACAGATATGGTTTCCCTTAGCCTTGCGCTGTAGATATTTGTTGAGGCGCTTCAACAATTTTCTGACTAAAATGAGATTTGATTCCGAGTCATTGCTATTGGAAACTTTGGATCGAACACCTGAAGTTGTGTGATATGCTGTCCATGTTGGGCCTCTCAGTGAAATGAGACCATGTGGCAAATTCTCCAGAAAGGAAGCTTGGCTTTATATACAGATCCAGGCGATTTTGCACCCCCACCCCAGCACCTTCTCACCCCTTACCTACCTGTTTTATAGATCCTACAGAATTCTAGAATTGATGCTTCGGTGTTTGAATTGTTATCCAAAGATAAATTTCGGCTAAAACTATATAATTGAAAAGATTTTGAATTGCCGAAAGTTGCAGAGATATATGTTGATTCATAAAGAGAAATCACTATGGTTGTCCTTTGCTCCTTCTAAGAAGCGGATTTCGGTCTCTAAATAGCGACTTATATATAAGTGCCTTAAAAGCCTTTATCTGCCTCTTGGTCTGTACCAGAGCTAACTAAAAACGACAAATTTCAGAAATCCAAAACTTGCGTTAGTTTTTTTTTTTTTTTTGCTCTGAGCAACTTTTCAATTTATTTAAAAAAATAGATAAGATTAATTTTCTTATTCAATTCCTTATTTCTACAAATTTTTTTTTATTTTTGTTAAATTTTTTTCTTCTGCATACATGTAATTATTTCATTATTATGTACAATAGTAAATAAAATTATTCCATATTTACAAGCAAATTATCTAGGTGTATACAAGTGTACATGTAGGTGTGATTGTTTTATTATCTTATATATTATAAGTAGATTACAATTGAATACTTAATCAGAGCGAGCGAGTCTTTCATTCGATTAAAACATTTCTCAAAATTATCAATTTAAATGCTAGTTAAATGCTAAATATTCATAAAAGTCTAATTTCAACGACTAGAAATATTTATGAATATATTCAATTTAATATTTTTCCGGTGTCATTGATGTTTTTTCAAATAAAAAAAAATACTTCTATAGTTTGAATTCTCTAATGAATATAATTTTGAATTGGTAAAAGGTCAATGGTATGCCACATCCTAGACACTTTTATATATATATATATATATATATATATATATATTTCAAATATTATCACAATCTATACATTTTACAAGCATATATAAGTCTATTACATTAACCATTATATAAATCATTTATTTGTTAATTGTTTAAATATAGTTTAAAAACAAATATACGTAGTTAATACCGTTAAGATAAAGCATTCAATTAATTGGTATTTTGTAAATATATACATTTAAATATAAATTCTTAATTCGTTTAAATGTATATACAATTAATTATTCTAAATATTTTGCATATATCAATATTTAATAAATATATAGTACAGCATTTATACATCCAAGAAAGAATACCAATATAATGTTTCTAAACGGCTTCACGAACATTCAGTCTTATGTGTGGACAAAAAATTGAGCACAAAGGGCGCCAAACGAATGTATCAAGAGGCTTGGCTTGTATTGGGGATCAAAGAGGATGGCAGACGACGAAGGATCCTTTGGCTGTACTAATTCCAATCTGAGCAACGAGGACTGGCGGGTCCACTGCTAGAAATCCATTTGTCATCTTTGCATATTTTTATTGTAGATTAACTCGCGTCACAAAATTTGCTCAAGTCCAAGGGCCAGTTCTACTTTTAGAATACTTAACAATGATAACATAGTATATAGTATTTCATAAAACATAAGTAGTTATATATATATATATATATATATATATATATAAATATGAAGGAATTAACCTTCGGAAACAGATGAGAGACTGCTCCGTGTTGAATGTCCAAGCGGTGAAGAAGTTGACAACTCTGGAAGATCTGGAGGCAAGGTGAGGCAACTTGGTCCAAAAACGGCTTGTTGCTCTTCAAGCTGCTGAGCGAATTGCTCCTCAAGACGCTGTTTACGTGGCTTGAGTTGACTCCTCCACTCCTTGAGCTCTCTGCCATACATCTCTTCCAATTCCTTTAATTTAATGGTCTCGTGTTCCATTAACATTTTGTAATTGCTCAAGTTCTTTAATACTTGATTCACTGGAAGCACGAAGTTACTCTAATTTAAGTTAGTTATTAACTTGAGATTTTACAGCAAGGTTTTGGCTCAAATCGACGAACCAGAGTTATCCTTTTACTCCTCAGGTTTTTAACTATTTGGTCTATCTGAAGAACGGCTTTAAAGATTTTTTTTCTCTTAAATATTTACTAAGAATTAGAAATTCTTTATAGTCTTTAATTTTTTTTTAAAAAAATCATGTCTGTAAGATAAATTATATTGCGTTTGTGAGAAAAAATGAGTTCAGATCCGGACACAATATTTAGTATTCCGTACACTGCTCCTACCGTGCATCGCTACATTCAATGTTTGTCTCTCAGACCATTGTAGCTCGAAAACTTAAAATTTAAAAGTTATATTTAGTAATTTAAGAAGAAGACCATCGTTTATGGAGTTGTAAATCGAGAGTAGAAGACAAAATCCAAATAAAGATAGTATCACAGATAATGAAAATAACAAATTTTTTTTATCTGATTATAATAATAAAGGAATAAACAAATTAATATTTCAAATAGCTGTATGGATAAAGTCTAGCAACGATCCGTTGCAGTTTATTTTTGTATGATACGAGAGTCAATCCAAATTTATTGGTGTAACACATTCTTGTATCAATATCAAAGAAAAGAAAAAAAAGGAGTTTTTGGTTGTTGCTGGAGAAGCGAGCGCTGTCGACGGGGTCCGTGCTTTGCCACCTCAAATTTGCATTAAAGGGATCCAGCCACTTGAGATAAGAAGTGGCTGTTGATGGAGTGGTCTGTAGAGCAAACAGAGCAAGAACTGCCTAATCAACTTCACTGTTTGTTCGGTTTTCTATTAATCTAGCAAGATAGATTATCCAGAATTCGGCAGTAAAAAAAAAATATTCGGTCGTATTTCGTACACATAACATGACTTTCACTTACCCTGCCTGCATGAATAACAAGCCCATTTCGAAAGTTAATTAAATTAAAACTAGATTTGCAGTTTGTTTTTGAATGAAACAGAATAAATAAACTGCAACGGATCGTTGCTAAACTTTATCCAAATTCATTTGAAATATTAATATGTTCTAGAGTAAAGTACTTTAAAATATAATTTTACTAAAAACTTTATTTAACCTTTTTTGTGGTCCCCAAGGTACTTAATTAGGATATTAAATTTAATCAAAATTAGTTAAGTCATTTTCAAGATATTTAGAAAAAACTAAAAAAGTACTCAAATAAAGTACTAATGTTTGTGGACCGATATGTACCAAAAACTAATCAGCGCTTCATTTTGTTAAAATACTGGTAGGTTTTCAATTTCAATTCAATCGGTTCAACGGTGTGGAAAAATTCGTGGACGAAAAAAACGATAACACACACACATACATCCATACATCCCCACGCACTTCCAAAAAAAATGGCACTTTTTGGCCTCTCGGCTAGATCCCAGGTAATTTTTAGCAAAACCGTCACGTGCTAAAATTCAATCTAATTGAATACTTCAATTTGTGACCTTAATTGAGTCCATTGGTTCCGTAGTCTTTACCTAAGGACCCTTTGAAGTCGCGCTTGCCGCCAGACCGATTGCAATACTTTCCACATGCTTCGCATTGAATAAAGTAAAAATTAAGCCGGTCAAGTGAGAGTCAGAGAAGGATCACGTACCTTATAACTTTCAAATGTAGTTGAGGAATCAAAATGCATCCACTCATGCAGGACCAAATAAAAAATCGCACTTTTGGGCGAGACCCCATGTAATTTTTTCTCAACTAAATTTACAAATTGTAGTATTCAATCAGGATTAATTTTGAGGGGTTTTCTAAAAGATGGGTCCCAAAAATATCTTATTAGGTGAACTGACAGTCAAATAGACACTGTGGTGTTACACTAATAATGTTCCGTTTTACTTTTTAATAGTACCCTAAAAATGGCAACAGAACCCGCAGTGTCTTAAGAGAGTCACCCAAATAATTAAATTTTTATATATGTATTAATTTGCATCAAACAGAGAATCTTTTAGGGGGATTATTGACTTAACCGCATCAGAACAAACTTCATGGAACTGTCTATAATAAAGAGCAAGAGCGCATCTACTATGGGTCAAGGACTCGAGTAAGCTAGATAAGTCATTATAAGTCTTCATAAATGCCTTGTAAAGTGTAATACTAGTATGCTTAGTGAATCTGCAATATGTTCAAGTGCAATGGCAATGCTTTCGCATGCCAATAATTAAATATTTATAGGATAAAAAATGTGACAGGTGATGTGTGTGTGTGTGTGTGAAATGGCTGGAATTCTGAAAACAGCGGATTATTTCGATGAGAATAAAAAATGCATTGATTATTTTATGGAGACATGATGTTTCTATTTAGTTTTTCTTCCTTAAGTGTCCTAGGTATTGATTAATATTCTAAAATGAATGAATTTAATCAATACCTATAATAATTTAATGGTTTTCAAAAAATAATACAAATTTAATAAAAAATGAAAAAACTCTCAATTAAAAAGTGATAACATATCATTTACAATATTCATGAAAAATAACATTCGAGCTAGTTATTTGCGGCATGTGGACAGGAATTTGGGATCGGGTGTCGACAGGTACCGAGCGAGTCCCTTACCTTATTAACTAACTAACCTATTCTGCCTGATCGTTTTTGTCATAAATATATAATTAAAGCGATCGAAAATTAATGTTTCCAAAGCTTTTGCATATTTTTTAAACAAAAGAAAACATTTCTAGAAAAGTTACTTAAACAGTAAATAGACGTTTTATTTTAATAATTTACATCATTAAATTAAAACTAGAACCTTTAATATCTAATAATAATTACTTTACCATACGTTCACGGCAAGTCCAAAAGTTTTTTGGCTTCCTATAGACAGATTCCAAACTTGGTGCCCTCCCTCAAATAAAAACAAACAAACAATATATGCTAAAATATTTTATTTACAAAATTCAAGTACAATATATTATGGAAAAATTTAAACATAAGGTAACAATAAATAAAATTAAGCAAATTTTTTAATTAAATAATTACTTTGCGAGCTGTTTTTAGAGAATTCAACAATAATATACTTTGCATTATTAATATACATATATGATGAAATTAATTATTTCGATTTAAAAAAATGTTTGTGCCTTATGAAATTTTATAGACGCTCTACCTCAACGTCCAATAATAATACCAACACGAAATTCTATGTTTAGCTGTTTTATATTTTGAAATTAAGAGCTGATTAGATATTGGCTGAAATTGGATCACGCAAACTCGAACTTTGACATTTTTCTAAAAATAATTATTACATTTTAAGGCTTTTTTAATGTTCTAATTAAAGGACTCTATTTGTTTCACTACAATGTCTGTATGACTGACCGTCTGCCATTGCACTGCAGTCAGTTCTCGTAAACATATAATAAACAAGATAGAAACTTGAGTGTACAAGTCATGTATATACATTTTCTCTTAAATAAAAATATGCATTGAAATTTTAATCGAATTTTTTATTATTTTGAACAAGGTCGAAATTTTTTGAGGTCAAAAATAAAAAAAATTTTTATCATTGGATATGAGGTCTCCCTGTATAATTTCAACTAAAAATGTGAAATCAATAAATATAAATGAACATGTAAAATGAAAAACATGCGTTTTAATTGAAGTTACTATATTCTCGACTTATTTAATAAATTGATATTGAACTTGGCTGCACATTAGATCTCACTACTTTTTTTGGCAAACGGTTTTTATTAATTGAAATTGGCCTTTTTTTTATTATAATACATGTGTTTTTGTTGGGATTTAATATTCTTCAAACTTTCTAGCTACAAATCTATTAAGATCCATCACTGATGTGATTCTTTTTTTTCACAAAAAATTTTGACTCCTTGGAAACTTAGAAATCTGAAAAAACAGACAACACATCAAATTTTTCAGAAATAACTATAATATTTCGATCAATATACAAATCTCTTTGTTGTGTAGTGATGGAAATAAAACCATACTAATAAATACAAAAATGAAACTAAAAGTTAGGAGTTATATAAAGTCACCTGTATGCACAAATCACACCATTTTTTCCATATAAAAATTACTACACAATGTTCCACTTTTTTGAGGGAGGGTAAATATCGTAGTTTTTTTACGGCTCGCTTAATGGAGCCGTGGCTAGACCTTGTGCTGAAGGCACGACGACTGTCGCCTGCCCGGATTGCTTCTAAAAGGTGACGGATGGGGCTTCTGTACCCAGCCGGGGATTGACCGCCGACCGAGTGCATGTGAAACTACGAGGGAAGAATGGGTGAATGGAGAATGCGAAAAAAGAATTGAGGATCTTCTTGAATTGAGTCTTCCTTAATATTGTTGCCTTTTATAATTCAGTAACACCCCCCATCTTCCTAAACACACCTGTATGGTGGCCATCGGGGCCCTGTGGGCATTGTGGCCCTTGTCTCTCGTGGAGACGACTCCGTCTGTAAATGTATAGTTTTTTTCCCCTTTTTCCACTACCTGTTTTTGGGATGGGACCTCTGGTTTGCTATTTGGAGGCCTGTCGGAATCGAAATGCCGTCATTGCTGGGTGTCTTTATGGCTAGCTTGCAGGCTTTTGGGGTTCGTTATAATGAACAAAGCCCACTACAGCTCCCACTTATGCTACACCTCTCATGTCTCCTTACAAATGAATTTAGGTATGTGGGAAGGTCGGGTAGTTTCGACCACCTAAGCTTCTACTAAATTATAAAATATTTCTACTGCTCAGTTGGACCTGATTCCATTCCATACACTACTTTATTGTTCTATAAACACACCTGTATGGTGACCATCGGGCATCGTGGGCATCGGTGGCCCTTGACTCTCGTGAAGACGACTCGGTTTGTAAATGTCTAGTTTACTTTGTCTTCAAAAAGTTTTTTTTTAATTTTTTAAATTATTACAATGTTCTTCTTGAATTGAGTCTTCCTTAAAATTGTTGCCTTTTATAATTCAGTAACACACCCCCCCTTCCTAAACACACCTGTATGGTGGCCATCTGTCGTCTTGTCGGTGTAATATGAATTGATATATCACCCCCCCCCCCCCCCACCCTTGCCTAGCCAAATTTGCTGTTTGCTGATCAAAAATTGCCATATTGTCAAAATTTGCAAAGATATTATACTATTATACAAACTTCTTCTTTAGTATTTTCATCTTCGGGATTTCCACTAGCGTCGGAATTTACATTTTCTAATTCCTCAAGCAGACGCAATTTTTGATTTTCAAGCTCCACTAAGTGAATTAGTATCATTGGTATTCCCTTCTATTACAGCAGGAGGATGAAGAGGAATTATTAATTACTATATCTTGAAAAAGTTTTCATTTTTCTTAAATTTTCTTAAATGTTGTGTGTCATCCGCCATGTCTTTAAATTAGGAAAATATCCTCTACACGCACGCCCTGTCCCAGCTACGCCCTCCGGACAGGGTGCGCTGGCGGGCGGCGTCTCAGGATTGAAGTATTAGCTTTCCAAAATTGATTACCTTTTATGTAAATTGTTTATATATATATATATATATATATATATATAGGGATTTCTTGGGTGACTGACCATTTAAAGAAAGATTCAATTTCTTTGAAAATATTTGTTTATTAAAATGCAAATAAAAAATAAATCGAACAATGCTTTTTACAAAAATATATTATATTGGTTACAAATAGCCTGATTTCTACTAAATTATAAAATATTTCTACTGCTCAGTTGGACCTGATTCCATTCCATACACTACTTTATTGTTCTATAAACACACCTGTATGGTGACCATCGGGGTCCTGTGGGCATCGTGGCCCTTGACTCTCGTGAAGACGACTCCGTTTGTAAATGTCTAGTTTACTTTGTCTTCAAAAAGTTTTTTTTTGAATTTTTTAAATTATTACAATGTTCTTCTTGAATTGAGTCTTCCTTAAAATTGTTGCCTTTTATAATTCAGTAACACCCCCCTTCCTAAACACACCTGTATGGTGGCCATCGGGGCCCTATGGGCATCGTTGCCCTTGTCTCTCATGGAGACGACTCCGTCTGTAAATGTCTAGTTTTTCACCTTAATTTAATTGATTCAAGTAGCTTTTGAAATTTTGGAGTCAGAGAATTTTCACTTTTTTTTTATTTTATAATATTTTATTTTATTAATAATTATTTTATTTAATAATGTAAAAATGAACATATTTATAATTCATCAATTATTATCTATATTAATATTAATCAAGCATTAAATATAAAAATATTTTCTCACTAAATTTTTTCTCCCCTTAGTGAGATATATCACAATACTGTATTTATAAATAAGTTTATTTATAGATTTATCTTCGTAACTATTTTACATAGTCATTTTTTTTTAATAAAGGATTACATATTTAAATAAGGAAATGATTATTTAAAAAAAGGTAATCACTTTCATTTCTATTTGATTTATTAATTGAGAGAATTTAGAAAATAACCAGATCTATTGTTTTTAATTGTAAAACATTCAATATTTGTTTCTAATGGTGTATTCGCTAGGATATCTACGCTTGAAATACAAAATTTAGAAAATGTTTCAATTAAAGTAGGATAAAGTAATCGAATAGACATAAATGATTGTTTTGTCCAAAACGTTCCATTTTTTGTATCTGTAATTATTTTATCATCTTCAAGTTCTTCAACAACTGCAATCGAATCAATTCCTATTAAAGATGGACCTCGGATATCTTGAAATAGATTATCCCCCAAAAAACACAGCGTTCTATATTTAGCCATTTTTTTAAATCTGTCCATTTGCCTTGACTAAAAAATTTTTCAGAGCAGATTTCTTGAGTTGAAACTTTCTTATCTGTTTCAATAAAATCACGTGCATTAAGAAACGGCCGATTTTCAAAAAGAATCCAGGTTTTTTCCATTGACAATCAGGATATCAAAATATTTTTTCCATTCCACGACAAAAACATAATTGGCAATAAACGTGGCAAAATCAGCTGGAGAACCGGTTAATAAAAATATTTACAATTCTTTGATTTAATATCATCAAGCCAATTTATAAGTTTCTTTTCAAAAAATTTTCAGGGTATTGCATTATAACTGAATAGTAATCACCTGTGTTTAAACGAACGTTTTTATGGTCAAACATAACGTAGAAACCTGAAATAATATCTTGCCAGAATTAAGATGTATCTGTAAATTGTGATAAATTTTCGCATGCCGGTTCGCCGGTCAACGTGAAGGATAGATAATGGCGAGTAAAGCAATTTTTTGAGAATTTGATACATTTGTTGTTGAACCTGAATATGTCAACATTTCTTTTTGATTTAAAGTATCATTAAATTTTGGTTCAAAGATGAATTGTCTTTTTGAAATGATGGTTTCAGTTTCAACATCACAATTGGTCAATTTCGAACACGCACTTGCCCCACAGACAGAAAATGCCGGGGCAAATCCGAGCCCACCTCTTAAAGTCCAGCAAAAATAGATTTAGACATAAAAAGGTGGAGACTCACTAATTTCAAAACAATTAAGGCATAGTAAATGCATATATAAATCTATATCATTTAATATGTAATAATAAAGTATTTTTTTATTTTAAACATTTTGTAATAAATTGTTCTTTTTGTCGAAGTAAATTTCTGACATCAACATATTACTTACTTAGGTTACTTAGGCCACCCGTTCCTCACTGCGGCGGTTCGGTGCCCTTGGGTCCCAACTCTCACGCCATCGTTGTCTATTACGCGCAACTGTGGTCCAGTGAAGTCTTACGAGGCGTAAGACTAGTCTTGTAATATCTCTTGGTATCCACAGTTGCAGAGTCGTTGAGTCTTAAGTCTTTCCTCATGAGATGACTCTCCCCCCCCATGATTGAGGGAATCATGTTTAGCTTTATTGATGTGCACCAGCATGTCTTTAACTCCAGACCTTTTTCGAATATCGGAGTTGTGGAGGCCGCGCTGACGTTGGTCCCGGAGCGTCATGCAGACGAGTCTTCTCTCCAGTGCTGCCTGGATGTTGTTAATATTGTTTTCATGGACCTTTGTTAAGGCCCATGTTTCACTAGCATATGTGACATCAGGTATCACTGTTGAGTCGAACAACATGACCTTATGCTTTTGATCATGTGTTGCCTCGATGACCGATTTAATAGTTCCATAAGCAGCCCAGCCAGCCCGTCTTCACCTTCAGAAGTTCCGGCATCAAATCGCCGAACATTGACAAGAGTCTTCCCAGATATATGTATTCACCGACATCTTCTAGAGGGTGGCCGTTCCAGATGACCGGGTCGATGAGGGCAATGATGTTCCTCATGGATTTCGTCTTGCTGATGATAATGACGAGTCATGCCTCCGTTCCTTCTCTATCATCGACACCATCATATATTAAGGCTCATATTTTGCCTGGATTGACTGTCGTTCAAGATATAATAATCATTGATTTTATATAATATAGATAGGTCAGGTTTTTTCAAGCCAAATATTCGTTGAAAGAGTTGGCGGGCTTTTTTCTCTCATTCGGTTATAGGTCAGAAAAATACCTCATCATCCACACGGCCAGATTTTATATCCATCTTATTCGAAAATTCCTTTAAATAAATAATTTCATCAGATGACCCTCCAACGAGAATTGGGAGATTTGAACTCTCCAGTCAGCCTAGCGGATATATTTGTTCTCGCCTTTTCTGGCAATTTGGTTGTATAACTTCCAGGCGTTTATTTTTTTATTTAGGTATTCACCTTCCGTTTTTTCAAGATTTTCAATCTTAAATATTAATATTCAACTTTTAAAGTGGAGAATGTTATTTTACATGGTAATTATAATATAATATAATATTTAATTCAAACAAGTAAGAGTTTTGAATAGATATTTTGTAATAGATGGAATTTTTCAAAATTTCATCCACTCCGTATTATTGATTTATAATTCTAGAATAAGAAGAAATTTCAGGCCAATTTTAATCTTGGATCTTAGTAGATATATATTTATTTTACATTTCAAAAGGTTTGGGGCCCACAAGAGTCGAACCTGAGTACCAAACTTGCATTCCGGGCGTTTGGTTACTCTTAGCCGATCGGGAACCCCCGACCAGGAAGAGCTCCACCTGCGAATCCACAGAGACTTCTTCTGTCGTATGCCTCAAATAGAGGCGTCGTGATCGGCTTGTACTAATATGGCCCTATTCACAGTAAGGCGCCACTTATCGCCCTATATTTGAGATCATTTATTGTCTTTTGGGTTATACCCAGGGCGATGAGGGATGCCACCGCTTTATGCATGCCACCATACTCCCTTCCATGAGACTGTGATAGCCTCCTCTCTTACGGAGCCCGCCCAGACGACAAATCGCTCGGCAATTTTGCCCACCAGACTGGATTTGCCCCTATATTTTTCAATTTTGTTTCTGTGGACAACACTCAGTCTAGCCACCGCGGAGACGATCTGTACGTCCAACACCCAAACCACCCCTAACACATCCTTCGCCACGATATAGGTATATATTCCAATTACTTCTAGAAGATTTTTAGAATAATTATATCGGAAGAATTTTAAAAAGAATATTCCGACAATTATATAAAAGATGGTCTACGTATAAGAAAAAAAGGGATTGTTTAGGGGGACATTGTATTATTCTAAGAAAATCCTCAGAATATTTACTGAGATTTTGAGGTCATTCAAAGAATATTTCAATCCCCAGAAAATATATTCTAAGATTATAAATGGATTCTTCTAGTGCTGGCTGGGTTGAAGGTGTCCGAAACGTCTAATTAATCAATTAAAAATAAAAAAGGACATAAAAAAGAATTGTTTAATTTCTTCCATCTTCCCGATTTTAATAATTAGCAGTAAATATATGTAAGTGTCTGAAATCTCAATGAAAAAAATCGAAAATTACCTACTTGTTTAATTTAATCACTGCTGGTTGTGTCACCCACCATGTGCAAATGTTATGTCTTATTTTTTTGTCCGAAGAGCTAGCCAGCCTCGGGAGCAAATCCCTTCAGCCCAGCATGGATTAATTGCTATCTCGTTAAAGGTTCGCGATTGCATTTTCGAGCCGCAGCCTCCCAATCCATTTCCATCGATCCGTTTCTTTCTTTATTGAATGCAGTTTCTAACCTGGAATGAAAGAGAATATTCGCATCGATACTGTTGAAACTATTTTATTTTGTAAAACAATATATTTTTTTTTTTTATTGAAGTTTTTTTTTATTTTATTTATTTTATTTTATTTTTTATTTGAGGAATCGAACTCAGGTTTCTCCAATCGTAATGCCAACATCAATGAGGCGGTAACAAGCCGGGCGGAGTTGATTTCGATTGGGTGATCGAGGCTCCTCCTCCAGGGGAGGCTCCAGCCTCTGGACCAATCTGATCTGTTGGCTGGAGCGCAGGCCTCAACTCCGAAGCCCGCCCATCGCATCGGCGCAAAAGATGCGCCTCCTTCTTTTCTCCTTTTCTCCTTTAGCATCGGCATCCATTCCAATTATGATTCTATTCCAACCAAATACACCGAATCCACTTGAAAAATTCATTGAATATTTATAACCTGAGGTTGCACCCAAATGAAAATCCGCTTGATTTGCCATTTAAAACAAGAGAAACGACGGGGGTCGCCCGTCCTTAATCTTGAATAATATTCTTCGATTTTCCAACCGTTATTCCACTTTCTACTCGTAATCATAATTATTTGTAGGTAAATTATTTCTCTATCTTTCGCGTTTTTCTTGCTCCAAGAAAACATCTATAATAAAAAAAAATAAGAAAAATCTCTGATAAAATGGATAAGAAAAATTGTTAATTTTCTAAACATTTTCAAAACATTTTCTGGAGACATAAGCTTTTCAATTGCTGAATCGCAGGTTTTCGGTCAACCAAGAACATCTTGTAATTTCTCATCCTTTCGATCTTTAATTAGACCGTTTCTTTGCTATAAACGAATTCTACTGTTTAAAAATGTTTTTGATGTGTACGTATAGGTCTGTGTATACAAAATAAACTAGTTAGGTTCAAGCCTGGCCGCATAGCGAGGGTTCCGTACATTATAAATTCCAAAATACTTAAAATATTAAATTCGTTCTTATTTGTCTTTAATATAGAGATACCTAATGAAGGAATGCGGAGTGTTTTTTCATAAAATTAAGTTAAGCCATTTCTAAACACCGACAGGTACCTACATTTACCTACACGTATATTTTTCGCTCAAATTCGTTTAAAATCCATGATCTGTGTAAATAAACTAGGTCTTAGGAGAAATAACAAAATAACAAACTAGATTTAATAATATTAGTTTTGTGGCAAAATTTCAAATACTTTTATGTTTTTTCTGACTAAGATGCTCTCTTTAAGATTACTAATCTTTGAATGCGAAAATGGTTTCTCGACAAGTTGATTTTATCGATTTTTTTAAACTTTTTTTTCTATTAAAATTATTCACAAATAATACAACAAATTATTAATAACAAGTACCTACCTACATCTAAGATTCGTGGAAATGTTGAGGATCTTATGCCAGAAGACACAGAAAAAATGGTGTTCTGTAATTACTGATAATGAGCAATCACACTATTTGGTAAAAATAGAAACCTGAACTTTCTAAAGTGAGATTATCTTCCAAAGTAAAGAAAATTCATTTCCTTTAAATCTTCAACTTTTCTATTTCTTTTTTGCTTTTATCATAAAAATTAATTATTTAATACTAATACGTTATTTAAAACTATATAATACTATGAAGATTTGTTAAAAAACAACAACAAACTCGATACTTTATATAATGATATGTATCTACGAAGACATATAATAGAAAATGGTTAAATATACATAGTTCCTAGCATTTTTTTAAAAGTAAAATATCATATTATATTATTCAAAGATTTTTAGTCATAAGGCGGAAATAATGAAATGTGATAATTTTTATTTGAAAAGAATATGACTCAATCTGAAATTATTAAATAGAGGGAACAAAATTTCTGTAAAGACGAGGCGTCTCCTGAGTCTTGGGGCCCCTTCGATCATAGCGCCCCTGGGCGGTCCCCCTGTCACGCCCCTGCCTTACACCGTCTCTGGGTTAAACATACAAATCACAGTGAAGTGACTTGGGAAGAACTGATTCTGGTTCGATATCGGAATAGAGACTTGCCAATGAGAAACGGAAGTAGATAGAAATTATGATATACAAAACCTACAATTTGTTTATTGTGCCCTTATTTTGATAGCGTATAATCAATGAATCTATTACAATGAAAATTCGGATGAAGGAATAAAATCAAAAAAAAGTATTTTGCCGAGAGAATAGGATAATTGTTTATTTTATAAGGAATACATTAAAAAGACTCAGTCATCTCATTATTTTTCCTTCATATTCATTTTTATTATCAATATTTTAGACTCGAAATAATAACTAAGGCCTTGAAAAGCTTTTAATTCCAACATTTAAACTTTTTACAAAACTCGCTATGTTTTATTCAAATTATTGTGATTTTGTCACTTAAGGGTTTGAAACTGCACTGTTAAAAATTTATTATATAATTTTACTATAAAAAAATAGGTCTCAAAAACTTTTTAGTAATGTATTACATATCAGTATTGTAATATTACAACATATTTTTGTAATTTTGTAATGAGTTAATGTGATTTTATACCATTATAATATAGTATTTTTCTTTTACTATACGCAATCTTGTAAATTTTCTATCTATTTGTATTGTAAACATCTAGTAGGTATAATTACATCTTGATTAGAGAAATACTTCTTGATGTTTCTTGATTCGTATCTTTCTTATTCCTCTTCATAAATTTAGAAACATAATTTTAGTCTAAATAACTTTATATAAATGATAATATAATTCCAAAATTTATAATTGGTTACAAATAGCCTGATTTCTCATTTGATTATTGTAATCGTGTCAAATTTGATGTGTATAAAAAAATTACATGAATATGAACAACTCATTCATGCCAACTTATCTGTTTCAATCAGTTCTTAATTAAAAGTGAAAATTGAGAGGAGGAAAATATAGGTAGTTTTTAAGGCACCTGTTGGGTCGGAGCTGTCCTTTAATTTGAGACAAAGTTAATCAGTTAATGAAAATAAAGAAATTATTATTATTATCATTATTATTGACCGTAAACTTGATAATTCTTATTACAAGATCTACAATCTATAAATGTTGGGAATGTGAATAGTACTAACCTGTAGATTTTTGTCGAAATAATTAGGAAAATGTCTTCTACTCTAAATCGGAATAATTTTTATTGCTGTCAAATGATTTTTATTCACCCTTCTTACATACAATGAAAATTATCCAATAAAACTTGAATTAAGTAGAAGGAACGGGATATATCCTATAAAATCCAAACTCGATACTAGATCATTCAGAAGCACTCATCGAAGTCGGCTCTATGAAATAGCCAGATTTTTCTATTACTGTGATGGGTCTTAGGCTTGGACAAGTCAAAAGGAAAGTTAATTTTGATCAGGGAGTGGTCAGATTTACTCACAGGGGCGGAGATAGTGAATGTGAATGTCGATGGCTAGGTCAGGAGGAGATCAAGAAGCTATGCCGTGTGGTTGGGATTGTCAGGTGGTACTCGAGTGGCAAAATTAATACTTTGAGTGAGATTACAGGATATAGAAAAATTATGGGCTTCGCGACCAGCAGCCGTGTTGGACGAACAGTTTGATGTAAGATAATTAAAAAGTTTTGAAAATTAGACCACTCAAAAAAACATTCAAGTAGGGAGAAAATAAAAACGTCTCTATACTGAAATATGATCAAGATTAGTTTGTTTTGATTCAATTTTTCTTCATCGTTATTAGGATAGTATAAAGACCGTTTAACTTAATGATATGGATTATGAACGCTAACTTTAGAAGTCTTCTCCTCCTGGGGGAGTCATAACAATAAGAGGTTCCGGTTTGGTTTAAACATTGTATTTCTGATAACTCATATGTCTTGTTAAAAGTACCTACTTCTTCCGAATAGAAATTCGGAAAAAAAAATACTTTGATCAAAAGATCCTATGTCAACTGAAAATATAGAACCTGGTACATTAGCTTTTTTTTGACGGTTGTATTTTGAAATTTCTTCTTATGTAAATAAATTAGGAAGAAAGGGCATGGTCATGATTTTACTAAAGAAATTTGGAGGAACCCTTCCAGATTCGAGGATTGAATGCAAATAAAATGATATCCTTGCCAAGATATTTGGAGCTGATTGTGGAATTGCGTTTACAAGTGCTTTTAAAAGGGTTTCCACAAATTTATCACCTCCTTGCTTAAGTTGCGCTATATGATCAGCGTAATGCAAACCATTTGGAGAAACAATTTTCGCGACAATATTTTTAAAGTTTGTAAGCGAGGTAAATAATCACGCACAACTGTAAAACGACCACTTGATACAACAGCCTGTACTTCGATTTCTAAATTATTTCTCTGGGATTCAGATAATTGATGTTGAATATTATCCTGAGTGATCCTTTATATGGCTTCCGAAATCTGACATTTTTTTAATTTTACCATTACTAGTTTAATCCAAAAATCTTATGGATTATGAACGCTCACTTTAGAAGTTTTCTCCTTCTGGGGAGTCATAACAATAGAGGTTCCGGTTTGGTTTAAACATTGTATTTCCGATAACTCGTATGGCTTGTAAAAAGTACCTACTTCTTCCGAATGGCCTTCCTTTATATGACTTCCGAAATCTGACAATGTTAGGAATCCAGACAAACATAATCTATAATAAGTAAAAATATATTTTTCTAGGTGGGTTTCACAAATAAAACAAATATGTTTTGAGTTTTTATCTCGATATATATTTCAGGTTATGAGCCCATCATCAAGAGTTCAAACAAACCCACCTAAAAAATATATTTTTACTTATTATCTATTAAAATGTTTCACTTAGAACCGACACCAAATTCTTTAAAGATTATACTAGTAAACATAATCTAAATTTAATTTTAACTGAAGAATCGACCATCAATTTGTGTTTTGTCTAACGTCGTCTAAACAATGGCACTTTCGTCAGACTATTTATTATTGGTAATTGCGTCAGAGCGTATTTTTAATATGGCAAGAGAATATTAGTAAATTTAGAAAATTACAATTTCAAGAAAACTTTAATTTTTTTTTAATTTTACCATTACTAGTTTAATCCAAAAATCTTATAGATTATGAACGCTCACTTTAGAAGTTTTCTCCTTCTGGGAGTCACAACAATAAGAGGTTCCGGTTTGGTTTAAACATTGTATTTCCGATAACTCATATGGCTTGTAAAAAGTACCTACTTCTTCCGAATGGCCTTTCTTTATATGGCTTCCGAAATCTGACAATGTTAGGAATCCAGACAAACATAATCTAAATTTAATTTTAACTGAAGATTCGATCATCAATTTGTGTTTTGTCTAACGTTGTCTAAACAATGGCACTTTCGTAAGACTATTTATTATTGGTAATTGCGTCAGAGTGTATTTTTAATATGGCAAGAGAATATTAGTATATTTAGAAAATTAGAATTTCAAGAAAACTTTATTTTTTTTTTTAATTTTACCATTACTAGTTTAATCCAAAAATCTTCAAAATCATGAATATGGTCTTGAAAGTCTCGAAAAAAGAACAAAAGAATAGTCTTTTCTCGAGGCTCAGCCAATTTGGAATCATCTCTACACCCTCTTGGCGACTCTAACTAGAGTAAGCTGAAAGCACGTGGATCCCGCTTTTTAGGATCCTAAGCTGGATTCGCCATTGATTTTACTCCCATGCTATTTGGCTACTCTCGCTTCTTTCCCTTCGTCGTAAATTGTGTCTGCTACTAATGATGTTAAAAAGCGGCAATTCGCCTTGTTCTAATAGTCATGAAAGTCTGCTAAATACTGTTAATAATTAATAAAAATTAAGTAAATTAATAATTGCACAATAAAACAATAGTATTTGATAAAATTACGTTCTTTACAAAGAGTTATTTAATTTTTCGAAGCCTGTCAGACGAAACAAATTATTGGATTTACCTTCTTTTATTTTTTTCTTATGCTTAACGTATTCATTCATAAGACGTTACCAGAGAGAATGAGTTTTGGAGGCTCGAATCTCCACCCATTGAATAGAAATTAATAAAAGAACTATAAAAAAATTAAATTTATTTCTATAAATACCTAATCACATTTTACTGGTGTAAATTCCATACCATTTAAGCTTGACCCCCACCCATTATAAATTCTACTTACTCTTTTATCCTTATAACGTGGAGAACAATCATTTTCATATGTTTGTGAATCTGTCTGACTTTCGAAACTCAAGAATGGAATGTTGCAGAAAGTTCCTTCTAATACCAAAATCTTTGATTTCCAAAACAAAAGAGTGAAAATGTAGAAAAAATCGAATCGTTATAATATTATGATGGGATAAGCTCTTGGACGAGTAGAGTCAATGGCCTGAATTTGGCAGAAATGTTTGTATACATAAACTTGCACTTCTGTGACAATATTTCCTGAAAGCGTAGATATACCCTGCCATGAAAAAGATTTCTTTTTTTTTCAATTCTGTAAGAAACCAAAGCATGCGTTTGCGATTGGTGGAATAGTTGGCCTTACTTTTCGATTTCTCTTATCAAATGGCGGAATCTCTTCCTCTCGTGATGCTTTTCAATTGTCTGTTCGCAGTCTGTAGTTCATCTTTGAGGATCATGTTATCTCTATTTTCTAATCGCTATTAACCCTCGATCTATGCTTAATTTCTTGATGTTAAAAAAAAACATCATAGGGGAAGGAAAAAAAACTTAATTCAACTTTGACAAGATTCAATTGGAACTAGATGAGCCCCGGGAGAAGAGGATCTCTTTGCAGGATAAATAAGCCAGAGTCCAACTGGATTACCAACAAAAGTGGCTGCTGGGGATGTTTCTGACATTCTTCACCCCTCTTCATTCCCTCTCCACCCCCAACCCTCTTACATTTACTTATTGCTCTTTTTAAGGGAACTCATTCAAGTGAATACAATGTTCAAATTCACTTTTAAATTTCTTTCTCTATTTATTAAGTTATAATTCACCTTACCTACTCCATGATAAAGATTAGCTTTTTTTGTATTAAACCTTAGTATGCATTGAAACAATAAAAATATCAAACAGTTGTAATTATTATTATTATTTTGATTACTTGCTTCACTTGGCGAGGGAAGCTCGCACCAATGAAATTCTCTTAAAACTTAACATTTTTTTTTTTTTTAATTTTTTGAAGCAACAGTTCCACCCACACTTTTGAGAGGTCCATTCAAAAGAAAAAAATGAACCCTATTAGTGACACATTACTATGACGGTCCATCGGTCTGCTTCAACATTATACCTCGAAGTCTAAACAAATAAAGATTTGAAATTTGCAATATAAATATATACTAGTTGTACCAGGCGTGCCCTGGCGGTTAGTGTCTCGGGATTGAAGTATTATCTGTCCAAAATTGATTACCTTTTATGTAAATTGCTTATATATATAGGGATTTCTTGGGTGACTGACCATTTAAAGAAAGATTCAACTTCTTTGAAAATATTTGTTTATTAAAATGCAAATAAAAAAATAAATCGAACAATGCTTTTTACAAAAATGCTTCATGAAAATAAACACACTGGTAAATGTTCTTAAATCTTGATTAGAGAAATACTTCTTGATGTTTCTTGATTCGTATCTTTCTTATTCCTCTTCCTAAATTTAGAAACAGAATTTTAGCCTAAATAACTTTATATAAATGATAATATAATTTCAAAATTTATATTTGGTTACAAATAGCCTGATTTCTCATTTGATTATTGTAATCGTGTCAAATTTGATGTATAAAAAAATTACTTGAATATGAACAACTCATTCATGCCAACATGAAAGTAAAGAATTTTCTCAAATGAAATGGGAATCAGTTTCTACATCTATAAATTACTTATAATTATTATATTTATGAATAAATAAACGGTGGATCACAATCGACTTTCACTTAACCCTTTCTTTTGAATCGAAATTCACTATTTTAATTTAAATAATTTCATTCAAAAATTTAGAATTAGTTATTCTGAAAATTGAATAATAATTTACTTTAATTTAATTTAATTTTTCACTGCTGGGTGTCTTTCTGGCTAGCTTGCAGGCTTTTAGGATTCGTTATAATGAACAAAAGCCCACTACAGCTCCCACTTATGCTACAACTCTCATGTCTCCTTACAAACACACCTGTATGGTGGCCATCGGGGCCCTGTGGGCATTGTGGCCCTTGTCTCTCGTGGGGACGACTCCGTCTGTAAATGTCTAGTTTACTTTGTCCTCAAATCGTTTTTTTATTTTTTAAAATATTACAATTTTCTTCTTGAATTGAGTCTTCCTTAAAATTGTTGCCTTTTATATTTCAGTAACACCCCCCCCCCCTTCCTAAACACACCTGTATGGTGGCCATCGGGGCCCTGTGGGCATTGTGGCCCTTGTCTCTCGTGGGGACGACTCCGTCTGTAAATGTATAGTTTACTTTATATTATATA
Organism: Forficula auricularia; assembly: GCA_024734495.1. Classification (NCBI taxonomy): domain Eukaryota; kingdom Metazoa; phylum Arthropoda; class Insecta; order Dermaptera; family Forficulidae; genus Forficula; species Forficula auricularia. Next base: position 2,938,887 of record JALMQS010000030.1, on the reverse strand, counting down.
AAAATAAATACGTTTTTTGTAATCTATGAATCCTATTTCATTAGATAAATACATAATTTTAATGATTCTTGGTTACTGTCATCATGCCTATGGCATCTTGAGGATATTCTTGTTTATTTGAATAATATAAAACCTCTAAATTTCTTCTAAAAATAACAGATTTTTCTAGAGGTGAAGCAACCAGCTAGACAACGTTATATTTTGGACCCGTATCCATTATTTTTCAGTCTCTCAAAACGAGCAGCCAGGTGGCGGGTCAAAATGAACAACTCCCGGCCTAAAGAGACTCAGGCTCTCTTTCACGGCCTTTTAGGCTCCGTGCACTTTAAATCGCCCCCTTCTTAGAACCGTTCGTCCACGGGCGGATTTTCATTCTCTAGTGATTCATTAGCTATATTCGTTCACTTTTAAATTTCTTTCTCTATTTATTAAGTAATAATATTTTTTTTATACAATAGGTATATACATTTTGATTAAAAAAATTTTCAAAAGTAGGTAGTACATAAACATTTTAAAAATTTTGATAAAATTCTTATTAAAATATTTTTGAATAGATTTGTAAAATGTCTGAACCGATCTTAGCATTTCATGGATATGCTGGTACCGGGTCCAGAGCAAGGAACCCAGAGCAGTGCCCGGGACTTGCGACCCGGGAGTAGGTTTAAGGGGGTCCCCTTTCGATGCACATCAAAAATTGCCATATTGTCAAAATTTGCAAAGATATTATACTATTATACTAACTTCTTCTTTAGTATTTTCATCTTCGGGATTTCCACTAGCTTCGGAATTTACATTTTCTAATTCCTCAAGCAGAAGCAATTTTTGATTTTCAAGCTCACTAAGTGAATTAGTATCATTGGTATTCTCTTCTATTACAGCAGGAGGAGGAAGAGGAATTATTAAATACTATATCTTGAAAAAGTTTTCATTTTTCTTAAATTTTCTTAAATGTGGTGTGTCATCCGCCATGTCTTTAAATTAGGAAAATATCCTCTACACGCACGCCCTGTCCCAGCTACGCCCTCCGGACAGGGTGCGCTGGCGGGCGGCGTCTCAGGATTGAAGTATTAGCTTTCCAAAATTGATTACCTTTTATGTAAATTGTTTATATATATTTATATAGGGATTTCTTGGGTGACTGACCATTTAAAGAAAGATTCAATTTCTTTGAAAATATTTGTTTATTAAAATGCAAATAAAAAATAAATCGAACAATGCTTTTTACAAAAATATATTATATTGGTTACAAATAGCCTGATTTCTACTAAATTATAAGATATTTCTACTGCTCAGTTGGACCTGATTCCATTCCATACACTACTTTATTGTTCTATAAACACACCTGTATGGTGACCATCGGGGTCCTGTGGACATCGTGACCCTTGACTCTCGTGAAGACGACTCCGTTTGTAAATGTCTAGTTTACTTTGTCTTCAAAAAGTTTTTTTTTTAATTTTTTAAATTATTACAATGTTCTTCTTGAATTGAGTCTTCCTTAAAATTGTTGCCTTTTATAATTCAGTAACACCCCCCCCCCTTCCTAAACACACCTGTATGGTGGCCATCGGGGCCCTATGGGCATCGTTGCCCTTGTCTCTCATGGAGACGACTCCGTCTGTAAATGTCTAGTTTTTTCCCCTTAATTTAATTGATTCAAGTAGCTTTTGAAATTTTGGAGTCAGAGAATTTTCACTTTTTTTTTTTTTTTTAATCATAATTATTTTATTTAATAATGTAAAAATGAACATATTTATAATTCATCAATTATTATCTATATTAATACTAATCAAACATTAAATATAAAAATATTTTCTCACTAAATTTTTCTCTCCCTTATTGAGATATATCACAATACTGTATTTATAAATAAGTTTATTTATAGATTTACTTTCTTAACTATTTTACATAGTTATTTTTTTTTAATAAAGGATTACATATTTAAATAAGAAAATGATTATTTAAAAAAAGGTAATCACTTTCATTTCTATTTGATTTATTAATTGAGAGAATTTAGAAAATAACCAGATCTATTGTTTTTAATTGTAAAACATTCAATATTTGTTTCTAATGGTGTATTCGCTAGGATATCTAGGCTTGAAATACATAATTTAGAAAATGTTTCAATTAAAGTAGGATAAAAGTAATCGAGTAGACATAAATGATTGTTTTGTCCAAAACGTTCCATTTTTTGTATCTGTAATTATTTTATCATCTTCAAGTTCTTCAACTACTGCAATCGAATCAATTCCTATTAAAGATGGACCTCGGATATCTTGAAATAGATTATCCCCCAAAAAAACACTGCGTTCTATATTTAGCCATTTTTTTAAATCTGTCTAATTGTCAAAATTTGCAAAGATATTATACTATTATACTAACTTCTTCTTTAGTATTTTCATCTTCGGGATTTCCACTAGCGTCGGAATTTACATTTTCTAATTCCTCAAGCAGACGCAATTTTTGATTTTCAAGCTCCACTAAGTGAATTAGTATCATTGGTATTCCCTTCTATTACAGCAGGAGGAGGAAGAGGAATTATTAATTACTATATCTTGAAAAAGTTTTCATTTTTCTTAAATTTTTAAGTTTAATTCAATAGGTATATGCTGGCCTCCTAGCAAGCATAGTGACTGGCTAATTCGAGAGTTTTTTCTTATAGAATATTATAAAAAATTCAGCCCGATATAGTTTTTCACTAGAATTAAGAAATACTCTTAATCTTGTATTGATTTCAAAACTAAATCAAGACAAGAAGTATTTTTTATTTTTCAATGTGTCAGAATTAGTTAAAATTTCAAGATATTTCAGAAGATCTGCCTTTTTAACCCATTAAAGCCCAGAAAACTTAAACGTTCGAATTTTTTGGTGAAATTTTCAGGAATGACTTATTTTATCCTAAAAATCATCGATGCAAAAAATAAAAAAAATCGTCTTGTAGTTTCCGCCCTGCGAGACGTGTGGTGTATCACACGCTTGGCACTAAGTCAACGTTTGCCTCCGCCCCAGTCTAAGCTATTTTGTTCCATTGAATTCGCATTTCTTTGCATACAAAAATTAATTTTTCATAATTATTTCATTGAATGAAGTGGGAAATACATTGTTTTTTTTTTTGTATAAAAGTGTAAATAAAACAAAAATGTCAATCCGAAAATATTTAATAAATCAGAAAATATTGGATGTTATCGAGAATTGCCACGGAATACTTTCGTGCGGTTGAAGTCAAATTTTCATAAAGCAAACAATGACACGTTGGAGTTGGTTGATAGATTTGCAAAAGTGCGACCATTATTCAAAATGCTGAACGAAGGATAATGCAACTGCCACATTGAAAACAGGCAAGAAAGTTAGAAGGTTACTTTGAAGAAATTGCTTTTTTCAGTAATTTTTTTTTTGTTTCCTTTGTAAATGTTAATGAATTTATATAGGTATAAGGACAGGTAATATTGCAAGATAAGTATAAAAAACAAAATTTAATGAATTTCAAAATTTTTTTTGAGAATAATTTTATGAAAATTTTCAATATATTTCATTTTATTTAGGTTTTTGTCTTCGATCAATATAATATTCCTTGTTTTCGTGAAATATTTTGAGGCAGTTCTTTGCGTGAACATGCATGTTGAATTTTTCACATAAAAAATGTGCCTTTTGAACACCAAACAATACAGTGGCGGTGATTACTAGATTTGATAGAGATTTGCGTACCGTTCACTCGGGATAGATTTCGCGGACGCCAAACATTTTCTGGAGTGCTATCACTTTTATTTTCCGAATCATAATTAGTAGCGATTTCTGTATTTCCTTTGAATGAAAGATGAAGGAAGGGTTTTGGCAATTATATTTTTGAAGTCTAGCTGAGACATCGGTTTTGTCATTGTAGAAGCAAAGACAAAGCAATGTAACTTCCAGGCATTTACCACAGCGCTTTACAAACACTGTATCCATACAGGTCATCACCACTTTTGGTATATTGAAAAGTTTTTATTTTGCCGAGAGTAGCAGAGTTGTTGATTCATAGAGAGAAACAAAGAGGTTTTTTAATTCTGTCTGGCTCACAAGCTTAGAAAGAAAGGAACAAATTTTCCATATCCAAACGATACTGACCCTATGAAAAATAATATTTATAATTAAAAAGACTGATGATGAGGGCCAAGCCTTCGAAACTATAGTCTCAAACAAATAAATAATATATATATATATATATACATTATATATTTTTCAAATTTTCTATGTATAAATCTTAATTTGTAACTAATTTGAAATATTTGTGATAGACTGATGATGAAGGCTATGCCTTCGAAACTATAGTCTCTAGAAATAATTAAAAATTATTTTATTTAAAAAACAGAAGACTCTCTCATTTTATTTTATTTTTAACCTAAAATAAAAACAATTCTGTTACCATCGACAGTGAAATCTTTTATTCAACTAATATATATATACATTTATATATGTATATGTGTTTAAGTTTATTTGCATCAAGCAGAGGACAACCTCTTTGTTTCTCTCTATTGAATAATGATCGCACTTTTGCAAATTTATCAGCTAACTCCAACGTATCATTGTTTGCTATATGAAAATTTGACTTCAACCGCACGAAGGTATTCCGTGGCATTCCGTGGCAATTCTCGGTAATATCCAATATTTTCTGATTTATTAAATATTTTTGGATTGACATTTTTGTGCCCAGCGTGTGGTTTACCACACGCCATTTTTCGCCGACGCCTGGCTGAAGATATTGTTTCCTGAGGTGCCGGCAAACATTACCAAAATTATATTTGGACTTTTGTCAATACACCCAATAAAAAATTATTTTATTTTATTTTTATTTATATATATTTTTTTTTACAAATTAAAAAAAAAGGGTTTTTTGGACACTTTTTACTACATGTCCAGATAAAACTGTGGGCACGTGAGAGTGGCCCAAAACATTTTTTTGCATTGCCAAGATACTTAACCTGATTATAAACGCAACAATAATTTAAATAACTTTTTTTAAATACATTTAATGTTCGGTCAAAGTTAGCCGTGTGGTATACCACACGCTGGGCCTTAATGGGTTAACATATTTTTTCTTACATCTTTGTAAAGCTATATTCTATATCGATATTCAGAATTAAAAATGGCATCAAATGAAGGTCGATTAGGGGTCAATAGAAAAATATAAAACATCATTGTATTTATATATTTGTAGGTACAATAATTAATTAGTCCCATAGTTTCTATATAAATCACGATATTTTGTAACACTCATCTCATATCTTTGAGCAACAGGGATCTTTAATGAATAAGTAAATTGACGACAGAGCCTAGATTTTACGCAGCCTTGAAGAAGAGATGACGAGTTGATTGCCTATATTCAGGCGTACCGTGCATACAAGGATAGAATTTTTCTTTAGTAATAATATAAATGTTTCAAATATTGCTTAGGAATAACCTATACAAATTTAAGTATAGGTATAATATATCTATATGTTTGTGTATGAGTCGTTCAGAGGCCAATCAAATTAAATGTAATAAACCAATAAATTTATGTTTCTACAGTATGAGATATGTTATTTGCATTCTGAAATAATCGTCCACAATGTTCACTAGTTCTTAGACTATAAAATGTTAAGAAATGAAAATCAAGACAAAAGACAAGAAAATCTTGTCTTGATGAAATACTAAGCACTTAAATTAACCCAAAAACCTGCCTTTAAGATATTATATTTCACCAATGGTAGGGAAAATATAATTTAGTTTAAATGTTTGTTTTAATTTAATTTAAATACTACCTTAGCTTATGTTTGCTTGGTGAATTCAGACGTAATACTCTCGATACAACAGTTGATTTGAAGAATTTTTTTCGGAAATTGTTTGTCCCTTGTTGGAGCCTGCTGGTCTAATCTATGTAGTTGGATAAAAAACAACAACAACACAACCGCAAAATAATCGACTTTCTTGACAAAGTGAGCACTTAATCAAATAACCAAGTGGCATTTTGTAGTTGGTTCACTCAATCTTTATTAAATTTTACAATCAAGGGAGATTTCCTTCTCCTGGATTTATATTTTTATCTAATCTATTATCATAAATGCTTGAGATATTTGGTCTATTTTCTAAAGGATTTATGTGGATTATATAAAAAATTTAAATAAAAGAATAAGCTGGCTGTAAGATGAGTCGGTCAATAAAACCGTGAGTTTCAAATGAGAGACATTTCTCTTGTCATATTTTTTTAAATGCAGCGAAAGCGTTTAAGGCTGATCATTTGCAAATTTTATGCAAATGAGTCTTTAAAAGAAATTTGTGATTTCCATTTCATTAGAACATGGTTCTTGGCAGTATACGAGTATAGGCAGTATATGGGTATAGGTATTGGGCAATCATAAAGGGCTAAGGTAAAAAATTTCTTATCTTTCCCTAACTCTTATCAATTGAATCATTATCTATATAATAGTTCAAATTCCCCATAAAAGTATACTTTAAAGTTCTAAGGAAATCACTAGAGTTGATATCTACCAGATTAGAGATAGAATGGATTAATTTTAAATAAAAATGTCGGAAGAATTGTATTGGTTTCCAAATTTAATCAGCTATAATAACGCTTATTTTTTACGCACACATATATAAACCTAAAAACTAATATACATCTGTATATCTACTGATCAAAATGGACAAGTATCCCAAAGCCTTATATAAAATATCATATATTTATATACATACATATATTATATCGATCAATACTATGAACACATTTTTAAGCTGAATCTTTTCGAAATTTAAACCGAAATATTATTATAATATAACTGATGCTTTTTTATTCTCTTAGTGATGTCGATATTGAAAAATTGAAATTTCTATCAGTTATTGGGTATAAGAAAATCATTTGAAGAATATAAAACGTTTCTGATTTTATTTCGTCTTTATTTGAAAACTAAAAGGTTTTTTTATATTGTCTTACTTTTTAATGTCTCACTCTTCTCAGTAGAGTTGCAGATTTGTTGAATTTATCAGAATAAATCAAACAGGGTGTCCTTCACTTGATTTTACCTTCATCTTCATGATGAAGGCAAAACCTTTACAACTAGGCATACATTTCAAATAAATAACATTACCTATAAGTATGTGTTTTTGCATGAGTGTATAATGTATATATATGAATTTATTTACGTCATTCAGAAGACACACTCTTTTATTTATTCTTTTAAAAGTTATTTATTTTATTTCATTTTTATTCCATACTAAACTCGATAATATTCTGCATATTTTAAGAAATAATTCAAATGATAAACTAAAAAGTAGGATAAAAGATAAACAAAAGTTAATAAGTAAAATAAATCTATAAAATCTTATTTAAATAAAAACAAATTTTGTTTTATTCACTTAGAATATGTAATCTTATGCATTTTCAAATCAGATCAATAAACTCTTATAAAAGTTCATTCATTCGAAATATACGATTTGCAACCTATCATTTCGTCGTCAAATTTGCAGTTCATTTATCTCTATGACTTCTTTATTTAATATCAACCAACTTTGATTCTATATTATCGCGTCTATTTTATAGCAATTTAAGTTTCAAGTTTTCTTCCTCCATTTTACCTAATACTATGTTGTTTTGTGTCTATGTGTTTGTATAAATAAATTCCAGATTAGAGTCAGTTTTAATTTATAAATAGTTTTTTCACTCAAATTTTTAATTTTCAAAAATTAAATTATTTTTGATTTCAGATCTTTTTTTATCTATTCTTTCTCTTTTGGCTTCTGTTCTGAATCTTTTCGCTTGTTTTGCTATCAAATTAGAATTTAAAAGGTCTTGATCAGCAATTTTTTTTTAAGCTATTATGATAATAATAAAGTTCTCGAAGTGTGAAATCTTACCTACCAAGTTTTATTTATTGTAAACCAAACCAACATAGCCTAGATATATATGTTAAGAATATTTACTGAGACTTTTCGATCCACCGTAGCAATACATTGTTTAACTTTATTTGGTTATTCAATCTTCATCCATCATTCAGCATTTAAAAATATAATATTTCAAATTTGGTAATGCAATTTTTTTTTCTTTAATTTTTACTAAATTTCTTATATTAGATAGAGGTACACCAATATGTGTGTTATTTTCGGGAGGGAGCCCTCTTTGATTTTTTCTTTCAAAATCAACAATTCTACTAAACTTCCTGGACAAGGAGAACTTTTAATTTTAAAAGTGAATTTTTGCGATATTTCAAATCTTCTCTATCTCTTCTTCCTTGGATCCTTTTGTTGTGTATAGGTTGATACAGGGGGGGGGTTGCTATCAAATACAAAATTTCAGAGATCTTGATTAGCAAGCAATGTATTATTAAAAGCGTGTTATTCTTATTGAGTGTAATGTGGTCCATTATTTGATCGTTAAGCCTATGTTGGTGGTGGCACTTGCTCTTCCCGTCCCTTTTCTTCTCTTCTCGAAGAACCTGATCGTTTTCGCTTAGTCAAATGATGTATGAATTTTGATAACGTAGCGCTCTGCTTTTAACTGTCTGTTGAGCGCCCACTTGAGCCAAGCTTCAAACATGGTTTCTTCTTAGACCATGCAAATGAAGTGTTCAAAACCAAGATTCTTCCCTCTATCTTAGGCTGGCAAAAAGCTCCCTTGCCCCCTGGGCCCCTCGCATTACTGCCAGGAAGGATGGGCCCCGGGCCAAGATAACCATTGATAATATACCAGATGCAAAGTCATTTTGTCTCCCCCACGAAACATTGAGCGATAAAAGAAAACAAAGACACCATTATCAGCTTTATGCTAGATTAATTATTTAAAGAATTATCCTTGAGACAGAATCTCCTTGATCCGCTGAATTGATCCCCGGTCTTCCTCATCAATAAATCTAAGCAATCCAGTTTAAAATTTTACTTTGTTGCAGAATATCTTTTAAAAAGTTAGAAATTAAAACCTGAAAATTATTAAAAAAACAGGTATGGCATTTAATAATCATAATCCTTTCTTAATAATAACATTAATTCTTTCTATTTCTAAATTTTCTTTTTATAATTGTTTTCTCTTATTTTACTGGCGTAAATAAGGACCCCGCAGCCCTACAGTATAAACAAAGCACAGAATTTATTTCTATATAAAATCCTCATTTAAATACATGTTTAATATTTCAAAATATAGGGATTTGGGGAGAGGAGGGAGCACCCAAGGTTATGAATCTTATAGTTACTCCAATGATTTATTTAGTCAAATGGAATATTTTGAAAATGAAGCCCTGATTAGTTTTCGGTAGATATCGACCCATAAACATTAGTCATTTATTTTAGTACTTTTTTAGTTTTTTATAAATATCTTCAAAATGTCTTAACCAATTTTGATCAAATTTAATATTCTATTTAAGTACATAGGTACCTATCTAGAAGACCTTAAAAAAGTTTTTGAAGACCTTAAAAAGTTTTTAGGAAAAATTACATTTTAAAGTACTTTTCTCAACAGTAAGAAAGTAATGCTTTTACAAAAAGACCAAATTCTTTTTATCTGATTAATAATAAAGAAATAAACATATTAATATTTTAAATTCCAATGGATAGTCTAGCAGCCATCCGTTGCAGTTTATTCGACTATAAATTGTAATGTACGTCTGTTTAAAGATTTCGAAACCTAAGAAGCATGATCCCGGGCATTCTTTCTAAAACAAAATGTTTAAATTAAAATTTCTTTCAATATTACATTTAATTATTTTATTTTATTTTCAAATAAATAATAATTCTTATTTATATTTGACAGGTGACATAATGTATGATTTATTACTTATAAATTAATTAATAAATCTGTTAATTACTTTTAAATTATAAATAAATAACTGTGCTACTATTGGCAAAAGACAATTCAATTTATTTTCCATAATTTACATATGTTTTTTCAAATAATTGTATCACTTTATCTTGTCATGTATGATTTTGAATATTTCTAAGTAAAGCAGACCATTATCTTGAGCGTATTATTTTTTTATTCCAGGACCTCTTTGTCTTGTTTCTTTGATTCTGAAAAAAAAATAAAAAAAAAAAAATAATAATAATAAAATTAAACTTGTAAGGTTTGGCTCGTTAAATGAAATATATTCCGAAGCGTCTGCGTCTCGTAGCATTCAGCTGCGCGCTCTCTTTTACAGCAGGAAATAAACGTTCTTAATTCCTTGTTATACAATTTAAAATATTGTAAGCCGGCAATGGTTATATTAAGGGAACGGAAATACCCCCGAGGGCTTATTGTGGGCATGGATTAAGGGCTATTCTCCAGACGAGGCAGCGGAGAAATTGAAACTTAAAAAAAAAAAACTTTCTTACGAGTCAAGAGATATTTAATATTGTGGTGTAGTTTCGGATTCAAATTGAAAAGAAAAGTCAAACGAAGGGGTTCATTATCAGAAGCGGATGTGTTGGCATCGAATTTAAACCACCCCAAATAAACTGCAGACGTCGCCGCTTCGATCCTTTTCGAATAAATTAAACCATTGTCGATGGAAGAAGTTAATTTGAGAGGGTGTACCCGTTTTTTAAAGTTATCTAAGCTAAGCTGCTGTTGATGACGAATCGTCTTTCATACCTGAAAAGGCGCATACTGTTGGCAACGTGTCTTTGTGCTGTTGTCGTTGTTGTTGTTGCTACTCTTGTGCAAGTTAATCAAACCTGGTCTGCCGGGCTAAAAATCCTCTCGATCCCACTTCGTCTTCCTTCAATCTCCTTCTATTCACATTATGGCCAGGTCTGATTAAACCGAATACAATTTTTTTTTTTATATGAAAGGGCAGACTGTCGTTGGTTTGAAGGAATATTTCAACTTGGCATTCGAATTTATTTTCTGAATACTTTGGACCTTTTCTGAAAGAAATCTAAAAAACAGAGACAATAACTTAAATATTCGAAAGTTTTTTTTTATACATTGATTATTATTATTTTTTTTTTATTTGGACAAAACAACAGTTACAGTTCAAGATAATAATAGAAAAGAAACATGATGTAAGTTACAAAATAGTAAATTAACCCAATACACATGTTTTCTCACTGAGAGATTTAATATGGAACAAAGTTGGATGCTAGTGACAAAGCCCGTAATACAAATTTTACTAAATAATTAATTAAGTTCTATTCAGTAAGAAAAACAAGGTTTGAAACAAACTAAACTTACTACTTACTTAGTTACTTAGACTACCCGTTCCTCAGTGCGTCTGTTAGATGCACATGGGTTCCAATTTCTACGCCATGCCCTTCTGTCTCCTGCCAGTGTCGTCCAGAACTAGATTACTTTTCGCCCAGTCGTGCCTCGAACCGTATTTTTGTAGTTTAGAGAGTCCCCCTATCGAATTGGCGAACGTCCAGGCGGTCTCACTTTGTCTCTGGGGATCCACAGCTGGGTATCGGTACTCCACCGATTATTTTCTCTCCTCGGAAGATGACCCGTCCAGTTGTGTTTGGCTTCGTTAGCGTGAGTCAAAATATCCTTGTGACAGTGATTCCAAGAAGTCTTCTCTCTAATGCAGACTGAGTTGTTTTTAATTTGTTTTCATGGACGTTGGTTAAAGCCCATGTTTCGCATCCATATGTAAGAGCAGGCAGAACATTGGAGTTGAAAAGTCCTGCCTTGAGCTCGGCATCGGCATCTCTTGATCCATCGATGACGTCGCAGCCCAGCCAGCCCGTCGCCTCTTCTGAAGTTCCCTCATCAGATCGTTATTCATTGTCAATAGCCTACTCAGATATACGAATTCTTTAGATTCTTACAGGGGATTCCCTCTAGTAGTACAGGGTTTCTTGATGTAAAGCTATTGCGCATTACTTTAGTTTTTTCTTTGTTAAGCATTAGACCTCTCTTCTTCCCTTCAAGATTCAACAACTCTAGCATGTTGGTCGCCTCACTAGATGTTTTCGTGATCAGCACTATATTGTCCGCGAATCTCAGATGGTTGAGATTTCGTCCATCGATATTTATCCCATAAGGATCCCAGTCTCATCTCTTGATCACTGATTCCAAGCACGCCGAGAAGAGGTTTGAAGAAATGGGGTCGCCCTGACGACTAAAAATATTAGTGCCACAAATACGATTTTCTTTAAAAATAATTCTTTCCATCTCGAATCTAGTAGATGACAAGATCTTGTTTTCCTTAGAAATTTTTCTAATCACCAGTTTAAGTTGTCGTTTAAGCATGAGCTAACTAACATTTTTTGATCAAAGTCCTGATCATTAACTATTAAAGCCTTTAATTTTTCTCTTTCTAAAGTCTTTGTATGTAACATACCATATGGAATTGCTGGATAATTTGCTACGAGTAAACCAATTAACCCTGCTAATTCTCGAATTTTATTTCTCTTTTTGCTCAAAATTTCTGTTATTTAAATTTTTAACTTCATTCTTTTGGCTTTCGCTAAAGACAGCTTCATATTAACCGAATTTAAAATAAATATTTACAAACTTGTGGTTTTTGCAAACTTTTATCTTCATTAACGATAAAACCTAATATATTTAAGATATCTCACGTTTTTTTACATTTTTTAGACAACTCAAGTAAGAGTCTCCAATGTATAAAAAATCCTCAAGGTTTGCCGTCGACAGTAGACCCCTTTCTCTTAGATAGTATAGTACTGGTTTCATTATTTTTGTAAAAAATAATGGAGGCTCTGCAAGCCCGAAAGGCAAGCACGTGAATTCAAACAACTGACCCTTGAATTTAAAGCGTAAAAAAAAATCTATTCTTCTTTTTTTACTGGGACTAAGGAGTATGCGTCCTTAATATCGATAGTGCAGAAAATACTAATTTTGACTTATTAATCTTAGCGCTAATCGCAAATCCTCCATTTTAAAATGACAGGTTTTAATCAATTGATTTAGTACCTCTTGGGGTTTAAAATAAACCTTTTCGAGCCATTTGGTTTTGGACCTAACGGAAAGGAGATAAAAACTGTTTTTTTTTTTGCTTGCCTTTGACTATTGGTCCAGTAACTAACAATTTTTCTAATGCTCCATTTAAAAAATTTTGCAAAAATTGTTTATGGGTACGAGTAGTTAGGAGGATTAATTTGATATATTTTTCATGGATTAATCAATTACAATGGGAAAAACAGAAATTAGATTATTATTAATTTCCCCCTCTCTTTATCTTTTAAGTACAGAATGAACAAAAAAACAACAACATTCTAAATCTTCGTAATTTAAGGCAATATAAATCCTTACTTATTCAAGTACTGAGTATTGATTTCTAAACTGTTTACTCTATTCTCGGAAGGGCTCATAGCTTGTTGATTTCTTAATGATGATAAATATTAGAATGTCTGATAATGAATTTACATTTTATATAATAGAATATGGAATCTTACGTAAATAGTAAATAATCTTTATATATGAAAGCAAAACATATGGTACACGCTACGACTAACGTTTTAACGCCCCTTTTCCTCTTGACTCCCTAACAGTTTGTTATTAAATAAATTATTTCTATTAAATATATATTAAGCAAGTTATTGCTGATATAAGTTAAATAATATTAAACATAACATAGAGAGGTTTCAAGAGCCTGTTGTATTTTATCTCTTAACTGACTTTACAACTAGTTCAATATGGTTTTCTTCATCAAGTGATGTAGGGTATGTAATTTACTGGTTAGTGTTATTAGATAATGACATCAGTGAATTTATTTGACAAATTTTTTATTTCATACATGAAAATCATTTGCTAAGTGTATTAAGCAAACACGAAACGTGGTTAGATATTTTGCAGAGACCCAGAGACCGGGTTGAGAAATACTGACTCAGACGTTGGCAGCTATCCTAGTGGTGTTTCTGATAATAGAATAAAGCCTGTGCTATTTTTTGTCTATAAACAGAGGCTTTTGGAAAAATAGCTTGAAACTAACCAAAAATGGATAAGAAATACCAAACATAAATACTTTAATAATTTTTAGATTTTTATCCATAAATTGGAATATTAACATTAATTTTAAATACTTTTTTAAAATTCAGAGCTTACTTACAAACTCTCTCTACTTAATTATTTGGATATATTCGTGAGATAGGATTTTTTTTCTTATGGGATTAAAACATGCCTGAAACCTAGAAAAAAAAATATTTTTTTGTATATGAGACTCTCTGGCTAACGAACATTTGCATTAAATGAAGCAAAGTTTGGTACACATATTATTTTAATAAACTACAGCTCTGTGCCAAAATTCGACTTTTTAACTCAAATCATCCGCTGACAACATATTGATAAATCACTGGACAGAGTATCGAGTCAAAGTCTTCACTTTTTCCTCTGATTTATGTTATTAAGTTTTTGAAAATTCTAAAATTCTAAAATGGATTTATATTAAAAGAGAGAAATGTGAAAATCGGGTGATATATGCACACGAGCTAATTATATATAATACAAATTTGTCAAAGGCTTTACGAATAAGTGAATAACATAGATTAATGTTACAAAAAATAAAATAAATTAGTGATATAAAAAAAAGGGGTGAGATTCATTCGGTTTAGAAAATTTGTAAATCCCTGGGCTAAAAGCCACCGAGACCATCAACATGACCACACACGGAAGCTTCCATTTTGGAAATAATATTTTCAATATCTCGATTGGAAACAAACGATGATTTGCCTTTGATTTATTGAACATCAAAGATAATAATTTTTTACCCCCAATTTCCAAATGATTGGCATTTCCATCGGCGAAATTATCCCTTGGGATTTATAGCTTGTTTAAGTTTACAAAATTATATATAATAAATAAAATAAAAAAAAATTAAATATTCCTTGTGATAAATAAACTGACACGTTTTGATGTGGCCGGCCATCCACTTGACTTTACCATACAACCTGGCCCCTCACTTATATTTAATATTTAATAAAATTATTTATAATCATGTAGGGGGGGGGTTAGTTTTTGCATTTTTAGACTTCTGGAGGCCCACTGATTATGTATACAAAATTTGGTTGAGTTTGGTACAAGGGCCTATATTTCCATTTTTTGACCCCCCCCCCCATTTTAGGCTGTTAGTTTTTGCATTTTTAGACTTCTGGGGGACTTTGGGCCGATATGCACACCCTGTATGGTAAAGTAAAAATAAATTGTAATTTCATGATGAAACTTTGGTGGCCCGCTTGATGAAATAGATCCAAACGTAAAATGATTCCCTATTACTTTCCATACAATATGTATGTACGTATGTCTTTCTGTAAGAGCATTTTAATCCGTAAACTCGATAAGAATAAACTTTTTTTAAGTACTTATTTTTTACCAAAACAAAAATCCTATTAAAATGTTAAAAGATGATTATTTTGGTAAGGTTGAATTTTTGTGGGGTCCAAAATATTTTTTTATTTCATGGGGTGTTGAGGTATCACTGTAAAGACCTCCTTAAGTAGACTATTTTTTTTTTTTTTTTAATACAATTAACATTAAAATAATGGGGTTTTGGCCTTTCTTGAGTGATTTTTTATACCTGTTGGCGTTTTATAAGTCGTTTAACTTAAAAAGTTCATTCATTATCAACAACGAATGATATTTCTAGTATTTTGAAAGACATTAAAGTACGCAACCCTCAGTATGCGAGTCCCACTTGCACTTGGCCGATTTATTGGAGATGGTTAAATTTGTCGCCTAACCTCTCCTTTTCAGATGAATTCAGCTTTTAATTGTTATTTAAATTTTGATTTCCCTAAAGCAACTTTCCACTAATCGAAGTAAATGATATTTATTAATTAAATTATTTAAAAACAAAAAAAAATGTATTTTGATCATAAAGATTGGACTAGTATTTATTAAAAAATAATTTGATTTTTTTTTGAACGAGCACACACGAAAACATTCCTATTATGATACGGGTGTATCCCATGAGAAGTTTGTATACTAGTAACGGTTTTGTTGTTCTGTTATTGGTATTTTATTAAGCGGAGATGAATTTTGTCCGATGCTTGCTAATTACTTGTGCTGCGGCACGCAACAAGGCGCCGCCGCCGGCTGCCTGCCAATAACAGCAGCGGCTGCCACCACGCTACAAAAAAACAAAAAAAAACGCGCGTTTCAAGTCGCGCGCGAACTAATTAAACGAGCCTTTTATCAAATCACCAGTAGCTCCCGAGTTGCCTTCGGGACTTGAATTGCCAATGGAAACCCCTAGACCCTCTCATTCCTACTCTTTCTCCACACATATAAACATAGATAAATTTTCTTGATACTTTCAAATGAATATCTCACAAACAATTTCAATTTTTACTCGGCAAGCCCGGAAGGCAGCAATTCTAAACGACTTTCTATGTTCATAACGGGCGAATGGGGCGTAAAAATAAAATTTGCAAGAATACATGCAGGTAATTGAAAATATTTTATTTTTTCCTTTGAGTAGCAGGGTTGTTGAATCATAAAGAGAAACAAAAAGATTGTCCTCTGCTTGATGCAAATAAACATAGGTACATGAAAGTTTGACCTTCATCATCAGTCTTTAAGATTAGAAATATTTTATTCGTCACTTCTGATGGGGGTCGTCTCTCGATTTGGTAGGTAGAATTAGTTTCGATGTTTAAGCAAGCTAGTCCCATAAACAAAGTATATATTTGATATATATATATCAGTGGCGTGAGGTTCATGGATGCTATTATGGATACCTAAATCCCTAAAATTTCAAACATTTAAAGTATTTTCATAAATATATAAGTTCGACTTCAAAATTTTAGGAGGATATTTAAATTTTAAAATTATCATCTGTTATTTCAAATATTTCTATAAAAAATCATTTTTGTTTTGAAAAGTATATTGGTTGAGTGGATATTGATGAGGCAGTCCAAAAAAAGGAGAAGAAAATCTCTACTATCTTTTTATTCATAAACCGATGTTTCGGAGGCTATTGCCTCCTTCTTCAGGGTTTTGGTATATTAGTTCTCGAAATGAAATAAAATTAATGATTTTTCCGAAAAGGGTGCGGAGATAGAAGGTTTGAACTCCCTGCCTGGTGGATATATCTTCCTGTTCAAGAATGTCAAAGACAAATCCAGACGAGTTTTAGTTGAATAAAAATTGTTCTCATTGAGGAAATATTAATAATGCAAAAAAAAAATTAAATGAAGATGATTCGAGAATCTTTGGACTAATCTATTTCTAAGAACTCTCAAAATATAAGATCTGAAATAACTAAAAGTGCTATAGACAAGTCCCTATCTTGCATATAGCAATAGAATTAGGAGAAATTTAAGATTAGAGATTTCCATCTCAGGGACTTTGGAGTCACAAGAATTAATTGCTGACTCCTATACTCTCACTCAGACAAAGCGTCTCCGTTTGGGGCGAAGGTCCTAAATATATTTTTAAAAAATTTAATGTAAATTTGAAAAATAACGAAAATGATGCAAATTTGCAAAAAAAGCGAAAATTAAAATCAAATTTCAAAAAATGAAGGAATCTTTTTTGGACAGGATCCCCTGGTTGAAAAGTCACCAACAGCAACTGATGTAATATATGTATATATCAATTAATTGTCACTGGACTACATTCTTAAAAAAAAAATAATGATAATATTAACAACAATTATAATTTCTGTACGCACTTTTGGGTGGACTACGTTTACCTAGCGTGTCTTGTAATTGAGAATGTTTTTACTTTAAAATTGTTTAATTAAGAAAAAGTTAAATTTCAATTTTCAGTTATAACTTAGTCAACTCGAATCATTGATCTACTAAGTACAATTCATGTTATCGATGTTATTACTTTGAGTATTATTCCCCATGGGCCACCAGGCATGAAAACGAGCAAAAGAATCCATTCCACTGATTCTAGGATGGCCCTCGTGTAGTATGTTTAAAAATTCCTCTCTTAAAGATTTCGGAACAACTATCTTTCATTTCCATAACAAAATACCTTCTTCGTAAAAAAATTGGGAATAAGTTTTGTCTTGTCGTTAGGCCAACCCCTATTCATATAATCAATTACTTTACTAATTAAGGTGTCTTCTAAGACTCGTTTTCTGAGTAATCTTTTTGAAATTGTTACATTTTCTAATCGAAGGTGAAGTAATGGTGAACCTTCCAACTTTTTCCCAACAGTTCATTTTGAGAACAATCTGCTGTTTCAAGAGGCAGTCTTTGAAAGAACAGGTGTGTTTTCCTTGTCAGCAAAATACAAAATTTCAAAATCGTAAGCTCTTAAAGTAAGAGCCCATCGAGTCAATCGGTTTGCTGCCATCCGTGGAATTTCTTGTTTTTCTCGAAAAATCGTTCTAAAGGTTTGTGATCTGTTTAAATTAAAATTCAAACGTGTGCGGTCGAGGGGCTCCCGTCAAGAACGAAGTTCCTTACGTTATTTTAGAAATATTAGAGTTAATAAAATACGTGTAAATGTTTCACTATAAATCAACACCGTGTTCCCTAAATGCAATTAATAAAATACGGCCAAAAATGTTATCCCCCTTAAAAAATCACACTCCATAAATACTGGTTATTATTAATAATTGTATAACTCCATTATTTTCTTGAATATATTAAATATTAGGTTGCGTTTCGGTTCCGTACAAGACAACTAACTCTAATTCGATCTTTTTAGCTTCACATGGCTTCTCTAGTCTACTTGATATCCCACAGAGTAGAAGAATAGTTATGAATAATTATTGATTTCGAAATTCCTACTTTTTAAAGGCGATTAAATAAGGATCTCCAAATAGTTATTGGACTTTTTTTGTAATAACAAAATCAGGCGTGTCTTAAACATAGACACACATGATTTTACCAGACTTTTGATTTTTACTGAGAATACTGCTACTCGCCTCCCACTTCCTTTCAACTTTTCATTGTCGAGAACTTCATTATTGGCTTTTCTCGTTCGTTCCTCTGGTACGTGTGGATAGATAATTAATAGAATATATACGTCGTTTCAAATTCAATTAATTTTCTTCATTTGCCACCTGTTGAAACACATTGTAATTTATAGAGAGGCTGTGGTAAATACAAAAAATCAAAAAAAAAAAAAAAACAAACAAACTTAAAAGACCAATTTGTGCTTCATTTCGGAAAGTAGATATATAAAATAGCAATACAGTACACATCTACCTAATCGATTACAGCGTTTTATATTATTAGAACGTTGATATAAAAAAATTAAGTATAAAACTATGTATGTATATTAATAATATTATAATTTAGTTTCTTGAAAGAAACCAGAAAAAAATCAAAACTTCCACATCCATTGTCGTCATTATACATAATAGCAGTGAACCGATAGGTAAGTAGTAAGATAGGTAGTAATCTGTTGTATTGTTATCAATTTAAAATAGTAATATCAAAAGGCATTTGTTTGATTTTGCTGATATCCGAAGTACTAATAAATGGAATTTTTTGACTGATTTCCTAAATAACTTTATTTCGGAAAAGTATCTAAATAAAGAAATCTCGAATTATTGGATAAAAAATACTTAGCAAGTTTCACATTAAGATATTAAAATGAAACGAATTTATTTTTGGAGAGACTTAATCTCGATGTATATATATATAGCGGAAGGGGTTAGCACATATAGCGTGGGAGAGAAGGCCGGCAAGCTAGAGGTAGGCGGTTAGGGTTAAATAAAAATACACATATAAAATTGGTACACGACACAAGGCGAGTGGACGCAGGTGAACTTGTAGGGAAAGAGATGATACTATTCGATACACTTCGGGCTACCGTACCAGTAAGAGACCCCGTTGTGTAGGTATCACCTCAATCTTCAAGTGTATTGCACTTGAATCTAAGTTGCTATTGAATTGTCATGACTTATATTTAATCAAAATGGACATATTTATCACTTCTGAAATTGATCTGTTTATTTCTTGCATTGCATAATTTATCCCTCGCCTTGGTGGTAATTTATTTATGATAAATCTTTACATATGGTTGCATGTGTGTGATGTATATTACAAATATCGATATTTTTGTATATTTGTTTGTTTTTGTGTTAAAATACAACTTGTGTGTTGAAAGTGATTGAATATGTGGCGCGCTCTACCGAAAGTTTTGTGAAGCGCCACACACATATATATATATTTCGGGTGGCTAACCCATCTTCAGTAGCAACAGAAAGTAACTCAGAGAAGAATGAAATCTCGGACTAACTTGTTAAATATTTACTTATAGAGATACTCGTCCGTTGCCTCTTGCTGAGATGTTGTTTGGAATAGATTCGTTAACCTCTGGATTCAATGGCAAAGTGTCAAATGCTTGGAACCCGGGGTTGGCGTTGGGGCGTTGGGCGTCGTGTTATGACATGCGTCTCGGTGTGATATGCATCGCGTTTTCACAAACCTCGTGATGTGACAGGCGTCGTTGATGGCGACGTCGGCGTCGTATTCGTTGATCGGGGTTTCCATATTCGTATTTGATTCTTTCATTGCTTCTTCAATAGTTGCGTCTTGTATATTATCATCTTTTTCTTCTTCTATTGGCTGAGTTCCATTTGCTGGAATGACATTTAAAAAGACGTCTTCCTCTTTTTTTTAAGGTATTATCCTCGAATTTTTGAGCATGAATTTCGGTTTGAGTTGCTTTGTATTCTTTTTTAATCTTATTTTACAATATTATTTGTACTTTGTTACTCTTTCCAATGGTCACCAATGGTTTCCATTGTCTTTCCTTTTGATTATTATCTATCTTATTATTATTTTTCCTTATAGCAAGGTGGATTTTGATAATAACTCAAAGGTTAAAAAATGACCTGAATTAGTTTTCGCCTCTCCCACTAGAAGCACCATCGCTCTCTCAAACTGCAGTTTAGTATAATTCGCAAATTTTTATTATATCACTTTCTAAAAAAAATATATTCTACATCAAAATTATCGTTCTCTGCTTTAAATATTGTGTTGCTTTATCAGAACATACTCTCAATGACACAGTTGTGTAGAGCAAAATAGGCACACAATAGCCAGATAATGACTGAGCGAGCAGCCTTGCGAGGCTGCCTCGGGCGTTTGCCGCAGAACCGTCCTGAGTTTGAGCATTCATGTTGGTATTTGAAGAAAGTCGTCGAGAATATGAGCTACATCTTCATCTAAGGGTGTCAATAAATGATTATATTTAGACTGTTCGAGGGTAATATTTGATATTGAAAATTGCGCTTCTATTTTATGGAACCATGTGGCAATATTTCTTTTCCATGCATTGATTGATCTATTTAACTAGCATGTCCTTTGAAAGCATCAAACACACAGAACACACAGAGTCAGTCATTAATTCGTTGATGGCGGCGTCGGCGTCGTATTCGTTGATCGGGGTCACCATATATAGCGGGAAGGGATTAGCACATATAATATATAGCGTGGGAGAGAAGCGTCTTAGGTCCTTTATTGTGGTCGGTAATGGGTAATTTTTGATTGCTGTTATCTTTTCTTCAAGAGGTATTATACCTTTGTGAGAAATTGTGTAACCTAAAAAAGGTACTTCCTTTTCTCCAAAGATGCTCTTATTTAGATTAATGATAATGTTATGTTTGTTTAGCTACTCAAAGAGTATTTATAAATGATTTCTGTGTTCGTTTTCGTCTTTTGATGCTACTAGGATGTCATCGATATAAAAAAATACGAAGTCCAGGTCTCGTAGTAGTGCGTCAATGTATCTTTGAAATGATTGAGCCCCGTTGCGTAACCCGAATGGAAGTTTCAGGACCTCAAAAAGACCAAATGGGGTGGTAACTGCTGTTTTGGGCACTTCATCTGGATGTACGGTAATGTGATGATAAGCTCTTACTAGATCGATTTTTGAAAATAACTTTTTACCGTTGAGTTGACAGTTGAAATCTTGTAAGTTTGGTTTTGGGTATCTGCCTGGTAACGTTATATTGTTGAGAGATCTATACTCTCCACAAGGCCTCCAAGAACCGTCTTTCTTTGGGACCAAATGTAGAGGGCTTGACCAATTGCTTTTTGATGGTTGGTAAATACTCATTTTGATCATTTGTTGAAATTCTGTTTTTGCGATTTTAAGTTTGTCAGGTGCTAGTCTGCGGGCTCTTGCTGATACCGGATTATTTATTTATTTATTTATTACAACTTTTGGCCTTCGAAATCAGATGTTTCATTTTATTTATATAGATTGGACATTATATTTTTTACAATTTTGATAATGAAGAAAGAAAAAAAAATTAAAATAATAATAATTAGATATAAGTAAATATAGTCTTAATGTTATTACAAGGTAGAATTAGTTAAATAGTTATAAAAACGGAATTACAACAATCAAATAATCTTACAATTATTACAAGTTATTTTTACAAGAGTTTAAATATGAATATTATTAATATTTAAGAATTTGAAAATATTAAAATAAATATCACTTTCACATATGTTCAATAAATAGTTTAAATTGAGAGGGCGAGGAAAATTCTTCTCAATCATCCACTCCTCAAACCCATCTCTGTCCAATGATGGACACGCCAGCAGAATGTGCTCCAGATCAGCAATTACAGTAGGGTCACAGGAGCAGCCGTCATCGTCCCTTACACCTATTCTTTTCAGATGAGCTGGATAGCTACCATGTCCTAGTCTCATTCTCGTTAAGCACGTATAGAATGATCTTCTTCCATTATTTATTTTTTCAAACCAAGGGGTAGTTCCTACATTTGGATTGATTAATGAATATTTGTGGCCTCGGTCCTTAGAGCTCAAATTCCATTCGACTTGCCATTTGTTTACTATTAATTCTTTGATTGTTAGTGTAAGATCACTTACTGAGACACAGTTGTAAGCATATTCGTTTTTGTTGATTGCTTCATTGGCAGCTTTGTCAACAGTTTCGTTGCCAGAGCAGCCAATGTGGCCCTTTACCCAAATGAATGTAATATATATACCTTTGAGGTATGCTTTGAAAACTTCATTTCTGATTTTAAGGATATAGGTGGACGTGTTGAGATGAATATTTTCTAGAGCTTTTATTATACTCAGAGAGTCTGTGAGTACAGAAATGATGGTATTTTCCGAATTTACAGCATGTTTAATTGCTTCTAAGATAGCTAAGCACTCTGCCGAGAAGATTGAAGTTTGTTTTGGTGATTTGTAATATTTTATTATATTTGTTTGAGGGTCGAAGATGGCAGAGCCAACAGCGTCTTCATTTCCATGCTTAGAGCCATCGGTGTATATGACATAGCTGCATGGATTGATGATATCTATATGCAGTTGGACTAAGGAATCAACAATTGTAGGTTGATTCCATACCAATTTGGGAATTTGGAGGGATGTATCTGTTTTTATTTCATGAAGATGAATAGGAATTTCATATGTAAATACTGGGAGTAAAGGTTGTTGATTTACCAGATGAGTGAATGGGCTTGTTAAATAGAAAGCTTGAATAAGCGGAGGAATGGGTTTACCGGATTACCTTTGGTTGATATTGTATGTCTGACATCTATAATAGGGTTGATGAAGTGAATGACTTCTTTTGTTAAATTCGGAAATTTTTTGAATATATTGGCATATTTGTGGGTTGATGGAATGGAATTAATTGTCTCTATGTTAGATTATAATGATGAATGAAATCTGCCCCTATTATTGGTACCTCTACTTGGGCTATTGTAAAATTCCACGTGAACGTCCTTCTCAGGGATAGATCAAGTTCTAAGAGCTTCTGTCCATATGTATTTATAGTTGTTCCGTTTGTGGCATACAATTTTTTAGTTGATTGGTTCCGTCTATCTGATTCTCTGCATGGTATAATGGAAATGTCTGCGCCAGTATCTATTAAGAATTTCAATTTGTTCCGATTGTCGTAAATATGTAGACGGCAGGTTGTAGGTCCTCTGGCATTGGCCGTCATCAATGCTGGACCTAATCGTTTGTTGAAGTATTGGTTGTGTCCAGTTTGTTTTTTGGTTTGAAAGAACAGGGACTCGGTGTGATATGCGTCGCATTTTCACAAACCTCGTGATGGCGACGTCGACGTCGTATTCGTTGATCGGGGTTTCCATATTCGTATTTGATTCTTTCATTGCTTCAATAGTTGCGTCTTGCATATTATCATCTTTTTCTTCTTCTATTGGCTGAGTTCCATTTGCTGGAATGACATTTAAAAAGACGTCTTCCTCTTTTTTTTAAGGTATTATCCTCGAATTTTTGAGCATGAATTTCGGTTTGAGTTGCTTTGTATTCTTTTTTAATCTTATTTTACAATATTATTTGTACTTTGTTACTCTTTCCAATGGTCACCAATGGTTTCCATTGTCTTTCCTTTTGATTATTATCTATCTTATTATTATTTTTCCTTATAGCAAGGTGGATTTTGATAATAACTCAAAGGTTAAAAATGACCTGAATTAGTTTTCGCCTCTCCCACTAGAAGCACCATCGCTCTCTCAAACTGCAGTTTAGTATAATTGGTTGATATTGTATGTCTGACATCTATAATAGGGTTGATGAAGTGAATGACTTCTTTTGTTAAATTCCGAAATTTTTGAATATATTGGCATATTTGTGGGTTGATGGAATGGAATTAATTGTCTCTATGTTAGATTATAATGATGAATGAAATCTGCCCCTATTATTGGTACCTCTACTTGGGCTATTGTAAAATTCCACGTGAACGTCCTTCAGGGATAGATCAAGTTCTAAGAGCTTCGTCCATATGTATTTATAGTTGTTCCGTTTGTGGCATGACAGTTTTTAGTTGATTGGTTCAGTCTATCTGATTCTCTGCAGGTATAATGCGAAATGCCTGCGCCAGTATCTAATAAGAATTTCAATTTGTCTCGATTGTCGTAAATATGTAGACGGCAGGTTGTAGGTCCTCTGGCATTGGCCGTCATCAATGCTGGACCTAATCGTTTGTTGAAGTATTGGTTGTGTCCAGTTTGTTTTTTGGTTTGAAAGAACAGGGACTCGGGTGATATGCGTCGCATTTTCACAAACCTCGTGATGGCGACGTCGACGTCGTATTCGTTGATCGGGGTTTCCATATTCGTATTTGATTCTTTCATTGCTTCAATAGTTGCGTCTTGCATATTATCATCTTTTTCTTCTTCTATTGGCTGAGTTCCATTTGCTGGAATGACATTTAAAAAGACGTCTTCCTCTTTTTTTTAAGGTATTATCCTCGAATTTTTGAGCATGAATTTCGGTTTGAGTTGCTTTGTATTCTTTTTTAATCTTATTTTACAATATTATTTGTACTTTGTTACTCTTTCCAATGGTCACCAATGGTTTCCATTGTCTTTCCTTTTGATTATTATCTATCTTATTATTATTTTTCCTTATAGCAAGGTGGATTTTGATAATAACTCAAAGGTTAAAAAATGACCTGAATTAGTTTTCGCCTCTCCCACTAGAAGCACCATCGCTCTCTCAAACTGCAGTTTAGTATAATTGGTTGATATTGTATGTCTGACATCTATAATAGGGTTGATGAAGTGAATGACTTCTTTTGTTAAATTCGGAAATTTTTTGAATATATTAGCATATTGTGGGTTGATGAATGGAATTAATTGTCTCTATGTTAGATTGCAATGATGAATGAAATCTGCCCCTATTATTGGTACCTCTACTTGGGCTATTGTAAAATTCCACGTGAACGTCCTTCTCAGGGATAGATCAAGTTCTAAGAGCTTCTGTCCATATGTATTTATAGTTGTTCCGTTTGTGGCATACAATTTTTTAGTTGATTGGTTCCGTCTATCTGATTCTCTGCATGGTATAATGG
>JALMQS010000030.1:2885066-2913142 GCA_024734495.1 Forficula auricularia | reverse complement strand
TGTCGATATTTTGTTGGTATATAAATGTTTTAAGCTCTCCAACATGTAGCTGTAGGCCGTTGGCATTCCATACTGCTATTTTATATTTCGTTTGTATTGCCATTATGCTAATTTGCCGACGACGGTAGCGAGTAAATTAAGCATTGTGCCCATTTGCTCCATTAGCTTGCTGAGCGTTTCTTCGAGCTTAGTCATATTAGTTGCAATCTGGTTAATTGCTGTTGTTGTTTGGTTATCATGATTATTTATATTTTGTTCATTACTTTTGTTGACTTTTTGTGCAAATGTAATATTTGATTGAATTTGTTGATTCGTGATAGGTTGAGTTTGTGGTTTTATGTTACCTCTCTCTCTTAATGCAGTATAAAGTTTTTGTTGAAGTTGTTTATGTACTAGGCATCCTCTGTTGCTGAGGAGTACCTGCTATTAAGCTGTGTTGCAGATTTCACGCGCTGAATGTTTCTTAATGATTATTCAGAGAGAATTTTTGGGCTCCTGGGCACATACACATGTGTATGCTAAGGCGTCTGGCGAGCGACTTTTAATTAATAACTCTCGAATGATGAATAATGAATCCAACACAAATAAACAAAAAAAAAAAAAAAAAAACCAAAAAAATAGGGAAATTTTCAAATAAAAAAAAAAAATAAAAAAAAAAAAACTATTGAAAAGTGCCTGAAAATAGTTATTTCAAGTATCTTTTATCTATGATTTCAAACAACGCAGAAATTTGCACAACACAAGCAAAAGAAAATATAAGCGGTATTAATAAATCTATTTATGTTAAAATCCAGAATTCGGAGAGAAAACATTGTGTTTGTCAATATTTTTTTTTTCTTTTTCTCCTTTTCTCTTTTATTTTTCTTGTTTTCTTTTACTTTTCCAGTTTTTTTTAATACTTATACCAATACGGGCTAAAATCATAACCCTTCTTTTGGATTTGCCGTAGTTGGGTGTCCGAGATGACTAATGCACTGGCCCGCTTCAGCATCGTTGATGACGATGTTCAAGCGGTATTAATAAATCAATTTATGTTAAAATCAAGAATTTGGAGAGAAAACATTATGTGTTTGTCAATATTTTTTTCTTTTTCTCCCTTTCTCTTGTATTTTTCGTGTTTTTCGAGTTCTTCAAGCGGGAGGCCCAGATTCGGGCATTGCTAGCGTATAAAATTTAGACCGCCTAAAACTCGGCTCTCTCACTAACACTACTAACACTTTACTTATATGCTGTCTAAATGGACTGTGTTCCCGATGACAATAAAAAAAAAAAAAAAAAACTTTTAAATGAGATAGTTGATTGATTTTCCGTTTTGACCCCTGCGATCAACTAAAAAAATCCTACTACTTTGCCTGTTTATTCGACTTCATAGTTCCATAATAACAAACTTAACGTTTGAGTTAGATCACTGTGACTTCTGTATGAAAGTCTGATTTGTATTGTTTTTTGCAAATTTTGGCATAAAGAGAAATATTCTCCTTCTTGAGAAATCCAATAATGGAATTAACCCCCTCGGCTTCCCCCTCTCGTCCAGTAGAATTGATTAAGTTACAGGTTTGAAATGGAGTGGTATTTTGGTGGGTGAGGTGATTTGCATTCTGCAATCCGCCGAGCAATAGGGAAAATATCAGCCACCTGTGGCAGGTGTTTCCTTTTCAAAAGAGCCTAAGTCCATTGGCATCGGCAGCCTGTGGCCTGTGGGTCTTTTAACGAGGTACGTGCTAAAGTGTGCTGAGCTGGCCCGATTGAAAACCGTAAAAGAACCAGAACCTTATTATTATTTTTTTAAGCCATTTTTTCAACTTCGAATTATCTCGCCTGATAATCGTATCAGAAAATGCGATTGTTAACAACATGGTATTAAAAATCTAAATAATCGAAAATCAATTTATCTATTCATTTAACTGAATTAATTACCTATTTATTTTTAAATTTAAATAATACACTGAATAAAAATAAAACAACTGGATATATTAATTTTTTTATTCTAAAATTATATTTATTTTATTAAATAAAAAATAAATAAATTTATTTTTGAAAAACATTCAATAGAACTCTTTGAATTTGTGGATCGACCCTAAATGTGATGATGTTAAAGAACAATAATTATATCAGGTTTTCGGTTAAAAAAATAACACCTTTAGCTTTCGATCTTGTATTTCATCATCTTCAGGGCTATAAACTATAAATTCACTGTTTTAAAATTTCCCATATATATCAGATCTGTGGAGTAGGTAAAAAAGCAGTCGACTCCGACTCCTATTCCTGATAATTTTAGTGGGCCAACTCCGACTCCGGCAAAATTAAATATTTAGTCATTTTATGGGGTGGAGGGGGGGGGCGGGCCGGCGCAATGGGGCTCATATGAGGGCTACACTACTTTGAACTCTGGAAGGAGCTGATGAAATTTCCCAATATTTCATATTTTGTTATTCATTATTATACTAATATACTCCTAAACATTAAACATGGATCAATAACACGAAATATATTGAGTTTTATCAAAACTTTTCTAAATATTTTATTTTCTAAAAAATACCACATAAACTCCTCTTAATTGTAAAGAAGTATTTGTTTAATATGTACTTACTGAGTAGCATAAGAAACTTCATACAAATAAATAACATATCATTTTTACCTAATAAATTAGTAAAAAAAAATCTGAAAAGCATATGGCAGGTAAATTTGGAAAACGAAATGAACCCTTATTCATTTACCTGAGACTCCAGTTCATTTACCTGAAAGTTTTCATACCAAGAAACAGAATTTTACCAAATTCCAATATTAATATTGAAAAATTTTCTTGAAAACAAGAAGTGTCGGAGTCGGAGTCGACACATTTTTCCCGACTCCGACTCCGAGTCCTCTGGCCAGAAATTTCCAGGCATTACCTGAGGGTGGCAAAATTTTCTATTCAATGGTGCCCTCCGAAAAAAATGTGAAAAACATATTTTTCCAAACGGTTCGCAAGGGATTTCGTAAATGTGTTAAATGCAGTTATTTATTTGTTTATTTATTTTTAATTTATTTTATAATAAAACATTATTAAGTAAGAATAATCTTAATTTTAAGATGTTTATCAACACGTTACAATATATTTTTGATGATAATTAAGTATGGGAGCGGCATTAAAAATTTTCTATACTATAGCCACGATCTGATGACAAGTTTCAGCTTTTTAGTTCAAACGCTTGGCTCACAGAAAATAATCTAATCATCACAATTTTCAGATATTGTACCGAGTTTTTATAAAGTATGTGCTTTTTTCTCTAATTCTTGACTATATTAACGAAAAATACCTTCCAATTTGATCATAACCCTAGTAGCACAATGTTTCAAACTAAATAGTAACTATATAGGGGCTATATAGATTCTCGAAATCTATATAGGCACTATATAGTTAACATATAGTTTGAAACATTGTGCTACTAGGGAACATATATTTATAAACTTTTCCTATAACCGGAACAGAAAACAACACAAATAAACAAATATTGTATTAACTTAATCAAAGATCGGATAGGATTTTTTCATATTGAGATTCTTTTCCGATAATCTATAAAATCAATTAAACTCGAATGAATCCCATCTCTGGTGGTGGTTTTTATTTTTATTTTTTTGTTTTTCCTCTCGCAAAAGCAGATGCAATTAATTTGAAAGAAACAATGGTCGGCTTCCTGTTAACAAGAGCCGGACATCGTTATGACCATTATCTCTTTCATGGAGATCACATCTCAAGTGCTCGTCATTGTTGTCGATTGTCCTGCTGTCTTTGGTTCCTGCCATTCGCCCTTTATGCTCGGGGATTTTTTTCAGCCCCATGATTCCAGTTCTTCCCCAAGATTTCCTTCAAGAGGAAACGATTTAAAAATAGTAAGAAAGAGCAGAGATTACAGGGATAATTTTCGTAAAACTTGATAATTTAAGTAATTTTATAGTCATTACTAAGAGAGTCATAATTTCAGCACGCTTTGTTCGGTGGACCGCGAGGTAGTTAATGTAATGACCCAAAAGGGCAGTTCAAGTAATTACCCAACAAGCACCGAGGTTCTCACATCAGTCTCTTGAGGGTTCAGGGTCCGAACCCCAACCTCTTAGCTCCCCTCTGCCAGCTCTTAGCACCCTCACTTAAATTGCAAGGACCTGATCGTTCACCCGGAACTTATTCAAAGTATTAAGATTTCAATCAATCGAATTCCCATTAACGCTTTTACAATTAGCTCAGCGTCCTTTTCGTTTTGGAATTATATTTTTTTTTCTTATTAACAAACTTAAATATGTCAACTTAATTTTCCTCGCAAATGTCAGCCAGATGGACCAGAACGTTGAATTTCCTCGATTTTTTCACTTATTTGTGTTTAGAAATGTCTCAAACGTAGAGAAAAATCGATTTTCAAGCAAGCATATCAGTTTGTTTGTCTATGTGGTTTTTGATATTCATGACAACTAACTCTAGAACTCAGAGTGGGAGAAAGTAAGGACCTACCCACTTAATCTTGATCAGGGGCAGGTTAATATCCTTAGATCTTGATGACCACATATAAATTTCATTCAAAACAATAGTGCAAAATAATAATAATAATAATAAAATTGGCTTGCTAGGGGAATGCTCAAAAGCCATTTCTCCCATTTTTCTGAAAATAATAAAATAATAAGTACTAAGATATCTAGAATGAACTACCTGAATTATTTGAATTAACTATATATATATATATATATATATATATATACTGTATACTCTCGATTATTTACTCAAAAAGAAGTGCAAAATAAAATTTTTATTTTTCGCAATGAGGGAAAATTACAATAAGATACAAAATAGATTTAATTTTTGTATTAACCTACTTTATTTATATTTGAAAAATTTTCTCCTTTATTTTCTGAACCACAGTTTTTGATCAGATCTTCATAATTATTAATCTTGTGTAACGAATCTGGATCTCTAATTATTCGACCGAAATCCTTTTAGTTAGCTCCAAATTAAGTCTCCAGATGTTTCTAGTTAATTTGCACAAATTTTTCATGATTATATTATTAATTCATACCAGAATAATAATAAATTAAAAAAACCTTAATATGCCTAATGAGGTCTCGGATCGTACTCCAAGTTTTAAGAACCTATAGTTGAATTGGATTTATGAAAAGTGAAAACAGTGAAAAAGCATTCAATCCTCTAGAAGTCATAGGAATGAACGAAATTATGGATAAGTAGATTAAATTTCTTTCTAATTTAAATGAGAAGAGACATATGGTGTTTGTAAATGGCGTATTTCTAGCAAATAAGTCTTTAGGGTGATTATTGATTTTTTTCCTCAATACATTCATTGGCCATTGTTTTATCTATAAAAAGGATTTGAAAGTTTCTATGACCTATCGTCTTTAGGTCAAAGAAGAATGGCTTAAAGGAGCCAGCCAGAACTCCTATTAATTTTTTGCCTTGTTTCTGCCTTTTATCCCGAAAGTAAAATAATACTTGGTGTCTCCTCTGCAAATTCTCCACTGATGCGTGCAGGTTTCAACAGAGGGGCGAATACGGGCTTTGAGAAGTGTGAGGGTGTAATTTACTTTCTAATTAAAAACACGGTCTTTTCTCTTCTATCAATCAGCACTTGATATCAATTTCAGAAGCAAGAAACAAATTATTATGAAAAATTCTGCTAGGATTCAAACAAAAATAAAAACATTTCTTAAAAGCTGAAAAAAAAGTTGCCATTTTCTCCAGTATGTAGATCAGCTCACCGGCTGGAGTATTGAATTTATATAAAAAAAATTTTTGCATATTATATTTAGAAATAAATATCTTGAAACTATTTTCGTACATGATTTTTTTAAAACATGGAAGCTCGAAGAAGATCCGATCCTGATACCAAAATGCTTGTATTTTTTAATAACTAAAAACTATTAGATTATATGCTTTTTAGCTTCAAAACTTCCAGATAAAGAAATGCAGAAACCTGAAATTTAGCAAGAGTGCTTGTATTATGAGTCGCATCTTTTATACCAAGTTTTCAGCTTGTTATCCCCAAAAATTTAACAGACAAAAAAATATCAAATCACCCAAATTCGAAGAGTGTACGAAGTCTGGGAAATGTTTGTCAATTTTACCTTATCTCCTTTGAGAGAAGAACCTTTTGAATTTTAACTAATATTTCTACAGTACAAAAGTACAGCGTGAAATAAATTTTATTTTGTTAAATGATTTTCAAATTAAATCAATAAATAAAGTACACTATATGGTATTTTGTTTGAAAGACTCCTCTAACATTTAGTTTGCTACGGTAACGGTTCTCCTGATTGGAGATAAGAAAAGCGTCCGAGGATATGAATTATATGAGTAAGTGGTAACCATGATGGCTGGTTATCTCCTCCCAATTTCCTGCTGCACATTCAACCCTACCGATAGGAAAAACAGCATTGAAACATTAATCCAAGAGTAGTACTAAGGAAGTGACTAACAGAACCAAGCTTTCATCTTTTGCACTCTCTAATGATCTCCGTTTGCTAAGGCAGAAAAATATAAACAAATCCCGAATCAGGTGTGGAAGCATCGGATGGCTGAAAAGGGAGATGTTGAGGCCCTTAAGAAAAAAATTGAATTGGCAAGTGCGCACTCTGCGCGACTTTCAATTACTTCTCATTTATAAAATAAACTGACACGTTCTGCTGTGGCCATCCACTTGACTTTACCATAAAACCTGGCCCCTCACTTATATTTAATATTTAATAAAATTATTTATAATCATGTAGGGGGGGGGGGTTAGTTTTTACATTTTTAGACTTCTGGGGGCCCACTGATTATGTATTCAAAATTTCGTTGAGTTTGGTATAAGGGCCTAGATTTTCATTTTTTAATATAAAATTTAAAATAAAGTTTAAATTATATTTTTCTATTAATTCGTGAAATTGTTCAAATATTGAATTATCATCGTAATTACATACATAAGTGTGCGAAATCTCAGTAGGGTAGAAGTTGGTTAAAATTCCTTTACAATATTTTCCCTTATATAACTTTTTATAGATACTATCACGACTTGTGGTTTGGCGATTTAAATTCAGTAATTGCCCGCAAAGCATGGGTTTTGCCCATTCCCAACACATTTTCGGAGTTAAATTGGAAAAGTGCCGGACCACTTCATTTGCAAATATGTTTCTCCCTCTTCGTTAATACAAGACTCTTTCGAGATCCGTAAGGGCGGCATCTTTCTGGTGGGCCCTTTATTTTTGTATTTGATTGCATAAAAAAATAAATAAATAAAAAATACCCAAATAAACAGAAGACATACAGAGGAACTAATTTAAATTGAATCATGTAGTAACAAAATGATGCCACTTTAACTGGTGATAAAAAATCCATACCAGAAAGATAAAGAAAATTTCAAATTTAATACACGATGTTTGAACTGTTACGAATGCAGAAGTGCTTTCGTGTCATGATCCATTTAGCTAAGCATGCGACCCTTTCTCTCGATTATTATTAATCAAATTGTGGATGGAATTGTATATATATTTCATCATATGATTTCATAGTCGCTCGACCTTAGACATTTTTTTTTTTAAATGAACTTTCCCTTTGTTTAGTTTTACATCCAAGATTAGTTGTAGCGCCTAGTGGGCGATTTTTGTTTAACTTTTACTATTTAATTTCTACATAACTCAAACCACGGCCTCTGTATTGAAATAATTATTTTTTACTAATAAAGAGATTTAATTTCTTACTTTTACATATTCAGTTTTAAAGTGAATTAAACCAGTAATAAAACCTCATAAATAAAACCCCTCTTTAGAAGCATTAAATTATAGTTTACTTTTTACTTTCGTAGTATGAGCAAATGTTAAATGGATCGATAGAATCACAATAAAGAAATGTTTGATTATTTTAGAGAAAATAGAACACTGTGGAAGAAGCTGAAGAAGAGAAGTGTTCATATGATGGACATACATACGTGAGACGATCCATTGCTAAGAGAGATTTTCGGGGTCGAGTTGGGAAAGAAAAGAGAATTTGGAAAAAGGAGTATTTTTCCAGATAATGAAGGATGGGGATGTGGGACTTTTAAAGAAGTGAAAGAGTTGTCATGGTATAAAGTAAGGTGAACAAACGTACCTACTCCTTTAGCGAGTTTTGTACTCCTTTTAAAACCTGTACTCCTTTTGTACTCCATTGCATTATTTTCTTCACCACTCACATTCGTAATGAAAGAAATGAAAGAAATGGTTATTAATGGCAATTTTCTGTATTAAGAATTCGAAGATTAAATATGTATTTAAATGAAGAAAGACTGAAGAAATGGTTATATGAAAAAGTAAGCGGGAAAGAAGATGGGTAGAGGTATTTTCAAGTTTTAAACAAGATGTATTCCCCCCAGTAAAATTAAAAATTATTGATTGAATGTGCATTGTTCACTAAGTTGCCCCGGCACTAATGCAGCTGTAAAGAGGATATTTTCGCTAGGCAATGATGACTCGAGCAGTGAAAAAGCGCAATTATCTGTAAAGACGTTAGCAACAGCTTTAACGGTTAGATTCAACATGAAGGATGCAATTTGTTCTGGCGTGAGTGTCCTATAGGAAGAAAATTCAGAATTATCCAGAGAAATTCATACAACACAAAAATATGTTTTCAATAATTAAAATATTAGAATAGAATACTTTTTGTATCTATTTTCATATTCTTTCAAAAATATATAGTCGATTGTAGAAGACTCGGCTTTTTTTCACAAACCCAATTACCATATCCAATCAAAAATGAAGTCGACCATTTCACGTCACACAAAATACGAGACCTAAAAAAAAAACGTCGTTCGGCTCTCGGCTCAGAAATATTCGGACAGTTTTGAGAAGCAATCTCCGGCGGCCGACGGGCGTACTCCTTTTCTGCCAAAAATAATTGGTCATCTTATATAAAGTGAAGTGCAGACGAGTACTTACGTCAAACCAGTCTTAAGACTGCACATTTTATTATTAAGTTGAGTACGGGCACTATTGCAATTGCACAAAAAAGAAATTCGGATTTTTACAGATGTTTACGTCTCAAGGGTTCGTTAGTGTATTTAAAAAAAAAGTTATGTGTGTGTGTGGTCAAATTTCTTGTGCTCTCTACCCCGAAAACAAATGAGAATTTCAAAAAGACATTTTTTTTATCTAACAAATAGTAGTAAATTGAGATTAAGAGCTGATTAGATTTTGGTAAAAACTTTCTCGTCTTCTGAAATTTTTCTGAAAATAATTATTATCTCTTAAATTATCATTTATTAAGAAATGCTTTTGTAGTCATATTATTTTGAATTAATTTTTTTCATCGAAATCGTTTCAGAGATTTTTAAAAATTTCATCATCATCATTCCTACTAATAGTAAAAAAAAAACATAAATATTCAAACCATACATGGTCAAAAAGTTTAGTTGCTAAAAATTCTTGCCATCAAATTTTTTCACGAATAGGATATTTCCAT
Source organism: Forficula auricularia (assembly GCA_024734495.1). Classification (NCBI taxonomy): domain Eukaryota; kingdom Metazoa; phylum Arthropoda; class Insecta; order Dermaptera; family Forficulidae; genus Forficula; species Forficula auricularia. The sequence continues at coordinate 2,903,691 of JALMQS010000030.1, read as the reverse complement.
TAGTACATTTGTAGAAAATCTCTCTTATCTATTTGTTGTGTTCTAAAAAATAATAAAATTATAAAAATACAAAGTTGGCTGGGGTAAAGTAAAGTCAATACGGTGTGCCCTCGTCACGCCATTTTTTTTCTCGGAAACAAAGCCCATTTGGCCAGATCTTATGTGATTGTTATTTAATTTTATTTATGAATGTGTTTATGTGTATGCAAATTGGTGTAGGAGTCAGATTATAACAATTCAAATTTTTACAATGAGCTGGGCTTGAACCCAGGCATCCAACTCCGTAGGCAGAACTCTACCCTCGGACAACCCATCTAAGATTTTTTTTTTTTTTTTTTTTGAATATTAAAAAACAAAAACAAAAAAAACGTTTGCTTATAATAACATCGTCTTTTTAAATTGTTTTATAATTATAACTTCATATGTGTGTGTTCAATTACATTGGAGCAAAATAATGGTTTGATTTCGGCAACATTGCATTTTTTAAATTAAAATTTCTATTAACATTTTTGTTTTTCTTACCTCTTCCTCCAATTCAATCTTTTGAATTACAATTATTTATCGTAAAGTTTTATTTTGGATCAACCCTCTCCATAATATTTCTGGTCGAGCGAACCAGCGGAAGAGTTATCTTGCATTATCTTAAGTTTGGAACTTCCTTCTTTCTACAGTTGATTAAATAATTTTCCACCCATAAAATTCCTCGTTGTTAAACATCACTGAGATAACCAGCTTAGGGGAGGGGGGGGGGGCGCTGATCGAATTCATATCATTAACTTAAAGAAAATGAAAAAAATAAATAAATAAAAAAAAAATAGCTTGACATGTATGGTTTTCTTCCGTTGGCAGAATAGAAGAAAATCGCGTTGCTAATTAAGGTTGATCTAAATTTTACATTGATCTTATCCTTCGCAATGCAAGTGTCTAGATTAGTGATTTTTGTTTAAAGTCTTATAATTTTGTTAATTAATCCATTATGATACATATGATTTTATATTTCTTTTTAAAAGTTTTTTCTAGAGTTCTGTAGGGACTTGATTAGTGTGCTTGTGTATGTGTGTGTGTGTGGGGGGGGGGGGGGAATCCTCAAGCCCTTTAATTTAATTTTTTATTTTTATTCATCGAACCATTTTTTTTTTGCTTTGTAATACATCATATAACATGATTCCATTGTTGTGACTTACGAAATGTTTTCTCATATGAGTTCTAAAGGCTAAATGGTGACATGGTGCTATTTTCTTTCTTACAATACGGAACAACAATAATTCTAATTTTCCTCTCTGCGGCCCTGGTTCTCTACCAAAAAGTGTTCAAAACAAAACTCTTATGGACGCATTTCGTTCTCTACCCATCGGCCTACTCTCTCTGACATAATTCTGTAGCTTTTTAACTTTAAAGCTAGGATCTTTAAATTCTACATGTACCTAAAATCAAAGTAAAATTTTACAATTACTCCCATCTATTTATGGAGGGGGATGGAATACCTTCGAATAAGTCTTGTTTTATTTTTATAAACATGTTTTTTTAGGAATTATATTCCGTTGCCCCCCCCCCCCCCCCCTCCCTCTTTGAAACCCTTTATTTGTGAAAAGTATTCGAAGTAGATTTATGACAATACCCTCGACCATTTTTTACTGATATAAATGATTTAATTGATTTCGATGACAAGTTCACAAACTACAGAACTTTTAGAATATGAGTAGACTCATTTTTCTTTCTATTTTTCATTTTTTTGTTATTTTAGAATTAAAATTAAAGTGAATTTTCCTATCTAAAGTATTAAACCTCTTTCTTAATTGAACTTAATCTATAGTACAAACTAAATTTTTATAGAGAATGTATCTTCTATTTAATTTAAATACTTTTATCTCTGGTAGTATAATAGTATCTCAACCATTTCCTTTAACTTCAGTCTAAAGTAATTATTTCACATGTATATATAAAATAAATTGAATCAGAATCGAGAAAGTTTTTATTATTTGCGAAAGACGTAAATTCAAATTTGACAAATATGATTAAATATCCTTGTGAAAAAATTATATTAGACTGGAAATGAAGGCAAACACTTGACCACTTTCTTATAACCAATCTTAAATAAATATCCTCATAGTTTAAAAAAAACTCTACAAGCAAGATATTTACATTATTTAATTATGAATTTTTGTTATTCTTCAAGTTTAAAAAATATATTTCTCATTTTTCATTAAATTCCTAAATAGTTTTTTTCTTTAGAGTAATAAACTTATGATATAGATATTTATTTTTTGTAGAATTATTCTGTTTTCCTTAAATTCCCAGTGAATGGGCGTCTTCAATATTTATCAAAATCTCTAATTTATATGAATGTACGAGGGGGAGGGCATAGGCTTACAACAGTCAAGTAGTGTGCTTAATAGCATATTCGACTTACATCGCAACATTAGCGCCGCACTCAACTGAACTGAGCATGCGCACTTGAAATTTCTAAATAGAGATTTCATGTGCGCATGCTCAGTTCACCTGAATTTCTATTGTGTAATTTCAAGTGCAAATGCTGCTCAGTTGGCCCGAGTGCAAGGTGCACTTTTTGATCTATATATAACCAGGGCATTAAGTCGAATACGCGATAAGATACATTTTATTTTCATTTTATTTATTATTTTTCAAATTGTTTTTCTTTTACTTTTCATTTTTTAATTTCCATGTTTTGTTTATTAAATCATTATCAGGTCTATTCTCTAAACACAGACGTTAAAATTTAACATCTTAAATTGGGTGTTAAAAACTAAAGTAATAACACTAGCGTTAAAAAATGCTATTCTCTAAACCAAGTTTTAACAGCAACGTTAACATTTTACTTTTTAACACTAGGTGTTAACGATAGCGCGCGATAGTTTGATTTGTTATTCTAAATCTAGTATCTCAGCTATTTAAAAAAAAAAACAGCTAAAAAAAGAAAAATCACCAAAAATACCCACATAGCTAGTCTAGTTAGTAATTCAATTTTTTCTGTTTTTTCTATCTATCATTTTTAAATATTTAAATATATTTTGTACCTATAATAAAAAACTTTTATATATGTTATATATTTTATCCAAACAAATTTATTTTTTAAACCATAAATATATTAAATAAATAAAATAAATATATATATAATAAAAGTTTATTTATCATTGTGGTATTTATGTTTCTGCCACAGATCAAATGGATCTGAAATGTATTGCTTTTAACTCAAGGCTGTCAAAAACATAGACTTACTTTTTGCGTTTTTGGTTAAAGACGCCATCTTTGTTCATTAAATATGGCGTTAAAATTTTAAATGCACCCTCTGACATGGTTTTAATTTTTAACACTTTTGGCTAAATATAAACGCTTTGGAGTTAAAGTTTTTGCTTAGAGAATAGCAATTTTAGGCAAGGAAGTGTTAAAATGAATTAACGCTGAATTTCGGATGGTAAAAGTTAACGTTTTTGCTTAGAGAATAATAGACCTGTGTGGGTGTTAAAAAAACATTTTATTTTATTTTTTATTTTAATTATTTTTGTTTTGATTTTTTATTTATTTATTCATTTTGTTTTTTGTGTTCTTTTTTGTTTGTTTTCTGCATAAGGTGAATGTAACGAAATCATGGGAGATAGTTCGGGAAGTGTGTTAGGCGCGATTGATGAGGAGGACTACATTTCAAATGATTCGTCTAGCCAAAATGAATACCAACAGCCTCCGTTAAAAAAAATTAGGATTGAAAAATCATCCTCTTCTCCATTTAGAACTATGCTTGCTTCTGATGGGAATAAAATGATTTCACCCCATTTCGGTGAGTGTTCAAAAAAAATTTTTTAATATAAATTTATGACATGAATATTTTAAGAGAAATAAAAGAAATAAAAATATATCAAGCTCGATTTCGTGATAAGTATAATGCAATGGCCAAATTGATCATTTTATGACCTAGATAAACTTAATTCTAGGGCGGTAGGTTGTATGTTTTTTTTAGAGATTAAACATTAAATTCCACTTTAATTAGATGTTTTTTCTATCCAAGAGTAGCAGAGTTCTTGATTTTATAAAATGAACTCAAAAATAGTATCCTCTACTTAATGTAAAAAATATATACCTACACACATAGAAATTTTTAAAAGTAAATACATATAAGTACACATTATTTAATAGGTACATTGTTATAATTTTCTTTGCTTGTAATTATTATATCTAATTTCGAAGGCTTCGGCTTCATTATTAGTCTTTTTTCATAAATATTATATTTAGTTTGTTTTGAGAATAATGTCACTAAATGTACAACTCTGTTAGAATAGCTATCATTTACTTTACCTCGTAAACTATAAAAATAAAATAGAATTCATCTCCAAAAGAAAAGACTTCTAATATAAAATAAAATGATTTGAAAAATCACAACGGTGCCTTCTATTGAATTCGAGTTGTTATTGATAATTTTTATTACCTGTCAGAGAGTTGTATTACCCTCTTGGAAATTGAACCCAAGTGCCAAAAAGCAACCCGGAACAAAATCTGTCCTTCGATGGATACATTTCCCAAGAGGTGGATTCATCTGGCATAATATAATGAAAATTATCCATGACAACTCGTATTCATTAAAAGACACTCTCGAGATTTTCCAAAGTAATCTAATTCTACTGCTAATCGAAAAATTAATTTATATATTTTTAAATAAAATTATGGTAGTAGGGTATAAATGTATAATATATTATTTTTTTATATAATTGTGTATGGGTGTATATTTATTTGTATCAAGAAGAGGACACTCTCTTTCAATTGCTCTTACAAAACATATTGAAATACTCATTTCTATTTTCTACGTCTGAGTATTTAATTGAAAAAGTGAGATTGAATCAATTCAAACATCTCTCAAATCAATAATTTGAGCCAAAAACTGCCAATTCAAATATTATTAGGACAAATAAACATCGAAGTTGGTTGTTGGGTATATTTTTAATAGATGAAAATTAATTAACTTTAAATTCTCACTTCGCATAAAAATCAACAAAAAACTAAATCTTTTCTTCATAAAAATCACAGCCACCGTTCAAAAAGCATGAGTTAGTTGTTAATATGTAAAGAATAAAATGAAGGTATCATTTAAATTAAAATTTGAATTTTTAGTGAAATCACACAAATAATTATAATTATTTATTGCACAAGAACAAATACAATACAATATAATACAACTACGACGTTTCGATCGACTTATTCAGCGATCATTCTCAAGTAAGAGCACCCACTCCGATTTTAGGTAGAATAAGTCGATCGAAACGTTGTAGTTGTATTGTATTGTATTGTATTATTTGTTCTTGTGGAATAAATAATTATAATTAATTATGTGTGATTTCACTAAAAATTCAAATTTTAATCAAATTAATAACAAAAATAAAAGCTTCAATAGCTTCATTACTAATCTATCTTTTGATTAATATCACTATAGATACACGGGTATATATTAAAGAAAATATTTTAGTTTTGAAGCCTTGACTCATCTACAGTCTAATGCTACTTTAAATGGATTTAATAAGATTTTATTAATAAATATTAAATGTTTTAATTTCAATATATGGTACATGGAAGCAAATTTATCTTCTTATATTTTTCTTTAAAAAAGTGACTTTTATTAAAACTAAAATTCTAATAAATACTCACATCTTTGTAAAATAGTTGTATTCGATGGAAAAGGGTCCCTTCGAAATGATATATTCTCCAATAAATAAAATTTAGCTTAAAATCTAAAATAAAATTCTAGATAACTGTATTAATAGAAAGTAGACTAAAGAAAGAATAATCGCGAAAACAGGTGAGCCTTGTAGAGAGGCTTAGTCTTAAATAAATTTTTTATAATTTTTCTAACTGATATAACAAAGAATACTGTATTAATAGAAAGTAGACTAAAGAAAGAATAATCGCGAAAACAGGTGAGCCTTGTAGAAGGCTTAGTCTTGCCTAGTCTGACAATTAGGCTGCATAACTCCCAGGCGTTTCTACAATATGTTTTACTTGTTACTTTTCTTTCGTTATTAATTTTATTTATGTATCACATGTGTATAAATATAAATGCTGAATATAAAAATCGACCTATTTACTTAAATTTAAATTTAAAAATAATATTAATATTTCATTTCTAACTAAATCAAAAAATTATAGCGAAAGTGAGAAGGAAGAATATTTGTTATTTTTTTTTTATCTTTTACATTTGTATGAAAATATAATAAGCCTTGTTAAACATTATTCTTCTTACCTACTTATATGTTAAATGGGAGACAAAATATAAAGTTTTCATATTCATAATTAATTGACTCATCCTCGCTTTTCAGTTAAAAATTCCAGTAAATAGAATTATCGAATTGTTTTATTCTGATCTATTGAATACTAAGTAGCTAATGAGCAAAAATTGGCACACTGTCTAGTATTAACAAACGGAATTTTTCTGTTAAGTTCAATTTTTTTATAAACTGTTGCTGACAAAGAAAATTATCAAATTAATAAAATCTGTGGGTACCATGCTTTGAAAAAGTTTTCACATATTCCTTCAATTTATATAGTGAGCAAAAGACACACTTAAATTTACTCCATATAAGTTTTTATTTACCTTTTCTGTATTTCAGTTAAAAAAAAAAACATTCTAATCAACAACCCAATATACCCAAAAGGGAAAAAATTTAAATTAGCAAAAAATGCTTGTCTTGGAGGGCTATAACTCTCAGAAGCGTAAAATCCTTTGATTTGGTCATTTTTATTGATAATTCAAAGGAAAGCGATAATTATTCGATCGGATGAGAGAAGAGGGTGTTACTTTGTCACGGTCCAGCACAAAGGACGATCCTTTCACTGATAATTTCTATCTACGTATTGGAAGGAAAAAGTAAATTGCGACTCGAGGTCAGTGATGGAACATAATATTTGTATGTTTTTGAATATTTCCATTCGCATTTGGATTCTCAAGAAATAAGTAGATCTTTTTGCAAATATAATGGTATATACCAAAAAAATCATATCAAAGATTAAAATAGATAACTTTGAAGCAAACCATATTATTTTTTAAACCTTTAAAATTTTTATGTTTTCTCAACGATCAATAAATATTAAAAAAATAAAATAAAATCTCTCTCAGTGGATTTTAATGAACATTTCTTTTAATAAAAAAAAAGTTTTCGAAATTTAACAAAATGAAATGTATATAATTTTCATATAATTTCATTTGCTAAAAATTACGATTTTGTTAAGTCAAAATTATTGTTTATTTATAAAGAAACATTAGTAAGGTTGTCCTCTGCTTGATCCAAATAAAAATATATAACAGTGGCATGCGGTCCATGGATGCTGTGGATGCGGCACATCCCTATAATTTCAATCGTTTAGACCAGTGTTTTTCAACCTTTTTCATGACGCAACCTCCTTAGTATGAAAAAAAATTTCCCTACCCCCGCTGTTTTTAACCTGTATTTTATTATGTTACAAATATCAAATCAGTACATCATATTTATTAATTTTTATAATTAGGTATCGGCTAAATACACAATTTAGTATCTATAACGGACATATTTTTACATCGATTACATCGCTAAACGCCTCCAACGCTGAACTTTTGGTGTATTTACAGCAGGTCAAGTCAGAATATTCCAAATTCTTTTGTGACCCGGAATTCCTTTTAAAATTGGCTTTTCTTTCTGACTTATTCGAGCATTTAAATACCTTGAATAAAAACCTTCAAGGACGAGATGAAAATGTCATTACTGCTCAAGACAAAATCCATGGCTTCACAAAAAAACAAATAATCTTGTGGTCATCATCCATAAATCAAAAGAAATTCGATTCATTTGCGTCGACTCAGTCTTTTATTGGAGAAGTGGGGTCTGAGATAAACATAAAATCATATAGGTTTTAATTTCAAATTCGGACTTTTCCATATCAAATTTCAACTCTCAGGAAACGTTTTCAGGTAAAAAGCTAAAATTTGGTGCATTGTAAGATATTTGCCTACCAATTTTCAGCTCATTAACTAAAACCTTTCAAGATTGGCATTTTATACTTCCAGAAAACTTTTTCAAGTAAAAAGCTAAAATTTGGAGCATTCTAAGATATTTAGGAACCAATTTTCAGCTCATCACCTAAAACCTTTCAAGATTAGTATTTTGAACTCTCAGAAAACGTTTCCATGAAAAAGGCTAAAATTTGGTGCATTGTAAGATATTTGCCTACCAATTTTCAGCTCATCACCTAAAACCCTTCAAGATTAGCATTTTGTACTCTCAGGAAACGTTTTCAGTTTAAAAAGCTATAATTTAATATGTAAAATATACATCGTTTTATAGATATTCTGAATTTGATTTGAAAAAGTCTGATTTTGATTTTTAAAATCCTTAATTTGATATGGAAAAGTCCGAATTTGAAGTTTAAAACCTATATATACCTGGTATGGAAATTGTTTTGCAGAATTTGAAAGAAGAATTGTGTCATTATTTCTCGATGCAAGAACTATCAGAGAACACTAGGCAAAGCTGGATCATAAATCCGTTTTTAAATGCAGCTATAATAGATGAGGCAAGTTTGGGAGCCAACCTAAAAGAAAATCTGCTGGAATTTTCTGCCGATGGAATGTTGCACTTAGAATTCAAGTCTGTCAATTTGGATACGTCCTTTAATTAATATTTCCTTAATAAAAATATATTTTTAAACTTTTTTTTTCTTTTTTACTGAGGCTTCGTGACCCCCCACTGATTTAGACATTTAGAGTAGTTAAAAAAATGATAATATTAACATCAATAATAATTTCTGTGCGCACTTTTGGTTGGACTACGTTTTCTACCGTGTCCTCTAATTGAGAATGTTTTTACTTTAAACTTATTTAATTAAGAAAAAGTTAAATTTCAATTTTGTATTATGATCTATGTGGTTCTTTCGGATTTGATCACCCTTGGTGAAATTACAGCATTCATTAAGATGATTCTCTATTTCTGAAGCCGTCTTCAAGATATAGTTATAGCTTAGTTAACTCGAATCATTGATCTATTACAATCGATGTTGCTACTTTGAGTATTATTCCACACAATCTATAAATATTAAAATCCACCAAAAGTGGAATGATACTCAAAGTAGCAACATCCATTGCAATAGATCGGTAATTTCAGATAACATTTACGATATCTATCATCACTTAAAGACACCTCCAGAATTACAAGCCAAAACGCCATATTAAATTCTAGAAATTTTTTATTAATTTTCTTAATCCACATCTGTGGTTAGGCTTGAAAGTAAGAATGTATAGTATAGAATATCTGTTCACTTGATAATCTTAAGAGAGAGAGAAAATAATTATTTTTTTTGATTTTGACAATTTTGACTTTTCTAATCCAAAAATTTTAGATAAGGAACCGAACACCGAACTTAGATAAATTCGTTTTGTTGTAGTAGTAAACAGGACCTGGAACATGCCAGCGACCTGCTTACTACTACAACATTTAAATCCAATCGGGTATTTGACGCCATGAAAAATAATAGATCAAATAATTACATTATTAAATTTTTATTTAAGTATTTTACATTTTTGCTTATTTTATTCACACGTAGAAGTAGAATACACTAATACAGAAATGCTTAAATACAAAAACATACGTATACTGTACATTAAACATAGTTTAGTGAGGTCGGGTCGGAAGTCAGAGCTGTTACAGAATTTTGAGAGGGGGGGGGGGTGCACCCTCTTGCGCACCCCCTTCCCCCTTCGGACGTCCATGTAAATATCCATTGCTTTTATAAAAGTACATACTAACTCTATTGTGTTTTCTGATGTTTGAGGCGACCCCGCCTCAGAGCATCACTAAATAAATATATGGTTATATTTATTTCAATCAATAAGAGGATATCTCTCTTTGATTTACTCTCAATTAATAAATAACCCTGCTACTTTTGGCAAGAAAATACTTTAAATTAGGGGTGTCCAACCTTTTGGCATCCTTGAGCCACATTTGATGGACAAAAATTGTGTCGGCCTCACATAAAATATACTGATTTTAAAGATAGTTTTTAAGCAAAAAACATATAGCAAATAATGTACAATAATAATATCCGCTTTGACAAATATCATAGAATGACTAATGTCATATGTGGAAGCCATTCTACATTTAAAAGTAAACAAAAGACAAAAAACAATGATAAGCAAGCAATCATATTCTTTATTTTTTTTTAATTAATAATGGACAGATAAAACAAGATATTATAATTAAATAAAAGAAGGAATGTCTATGTATGAATTTATATCTTTGAAAAAAAAATGAAAAATGAGATGTCTCTATTGATAATCTCCAGAAAGTAATACGACATTTACTACTGAGAATGGTCTACCAATGGTGAGCGAAACTGTATGATGAATTAAAAATAATAAATAATACCAATTTACAAAATTAGCAACCCTCAAAATTTTAAGAATTAAATCTATAGCCACTTAAATTCTGGTAGAAAAAATTAAACAATTATAACTACTTACATCTATTCTAAGTAATAATGAAGTAATAATAGAAGTAATAATTAAAATATCGATAATAATCACGCACAAGCACTTGCGTCGTATGACGATGTTAATTCGATTATGCTGTATCTCTTTATTGAGAAAAATTAAGATTAAACTTCGTGTACTATGGATTTAAATTGGGGAACACACAAATAAATTGGATATTTTTAAAGACTATTTATATGTGTTTATTAAGGGTATTTTGTGATATTTTTTTTTTAAATAAAAACCTATTAAAATTTCAAAGTTTTTCAAAAGCTTAGGATTGAATGGAAGGCAGTCCAGAAATAAATAAAAGACCATTTCCATTAAAAGAGTATTTATATCCCTGATGAAGGAGCGAAGATCCTCCGAAACGATGGTTTCAAAAATATAATAAAGGGAAAACATTTGCAATAAATACTCTTTTATTGGAAATAGTCTCTTTTTTATTTCTGGACTGCCTTCCATCCAATATTGATCTATAAATCTATCAGTCCATCTCCAAAGAAAAACTTCTAACGCTTTTAAGATTTTGTGTCCGGCCGCATTTATTTTATCGCTGGGCCGCGTGTTCGACACCCCTCCTTTAAATTTTAATATATTCGTTACATCCCTACAAGAGAGATCCTCGAGATAGAGGTTTCTGCGAGCAGACTAGAGTTGGAGTTTTAGGTAGAGGTGGAGGTAGAAGTGGAGGTTGAGGTGGAGGTGATGGTGGAGGTGGAGGTGGAGGTGGAGGTGGAGGGGTCCATCAATCATATTGTAGTGGTAGTGGTAGTGGCCGTGGCTAATTTCTTGGGGGTGTCGAGGGCGTGCCACCGGAGTCCCAACCGCGACCGATTACCACACTAGAGCTCGAGGTCTAATGGAGGCGTCTCACAGCAGAGCAACAGGAGCAGCAGCGGCTGCTTGATGGATTGGGCCCCCTCGTTGACACGACATCAAATTTCCATTAATTTCTGAACAAGTGGCGAGCAGTAATCAGCCTGGGTGGGCAAAGTCACGGGGCGCGAAGCTCCTTCCGATCCCAGCCTTTTTATCTACAACAAAAAGAGCCCTGGTACTCACAGAGCACAGCACTCAGAGCAAGAAATTATCCAAATTGCACCAATCAATATGCCTAAAATTACCTAGACGATCGGATTGGGACAATTTTTATTTATATCTTGATAAATTTTATATTTACAGATGTCTTGTAATAAGCTTCGACTTAAGAAAAAGGTTTGAAATACGTAAATACAAAGGTAAAATAGTTACCATCGACAGTGAAATCTTTTATTCAACTAGTAAAATAGGATTTTGAGAAAACTAAAAAGAATTAATGAAAAAATTGCATCTTTTTTTTTATCTCTCTAAGAAATAAATCAAAGAATATTTTATTTTTGCTATAAAATTTACCATTTAATTTACATGGCACGCAAATTGAAGGACTTTGATTTAATCCGGATAAAGAAATACGAGAAATCTTACATTTACACGACACCAGTTTTAGAGAATTGTCAAAAAATCATGTCTATTTTGTCTGAATTTATTTTCATATCAAAATATATACTTTTAATTTTTATTAAAAAAATAATATTCTTTCATTATGAATTGTAAAACATATCGAAAATTTTTAAGTTTTGGTTCAAAAGTAAAATGTCTTGATACAGTCTCTCAGAGTATTTTAGCTCATAATTTAAATAAGATACAAACTGAAATTCACAAGTTATATGTATTTAATTTACCTGAAATCAAAAATCGTATTACAATTTTAATCGAATGATTATTTTTATTATTATTTTTTTTTTTTTATAATGTTGTGTGTGAAATTTCTCTGTAAAGATCTCCCTAAGTAGAAATAGGCTAAAATTATTTAAAGATTTAATTTACTTTAAAATGACGGTTTTGATGGCACCAAATGGTCCATTTTTTATGTGATTTTTGTACTTATCGGAGTTCAGAAGTTACTTAACCTAATATTATGAAGAAATTCCAACAATTCGTTTATTCTCTCATTATCACTGACAAACAAGAACGATGTGATATCTAATATATTTTGGTATTTCCTGTATTCGAGACCTACTCGGACTTACAGGATTTTGATTTACATGGTACTTTTGTGAAATAATCTACAGCGTAAATTAAGGATTAGTAGTACATATTTTAAAGCAATTTGAGCCGCGAAAGTTAAATAATGTAATCAATAATTTCTTATGTTTATTCTACATATTTAGAAAATTATTTTATTATTTTTTGAAAAGAAAAAATGAATTTTCAAAAAAATAATAAAATAATTTTCTAAATATGTAGAATTAACATAAGAAATTATTGATTACCTTATTTAATTTTCGCGGCTCAAATTACTTTAAGAAAAAATTAAAACTAACGTTTAAAAGTTAATTTGTCTAAAAAAAGTACATATTTTATTTTTGATTGCTATATTTAATAAAATACAATTATTTCATGAAAATCAATAAGTTCACTTGTTTAATTAAAATACAACTCTCCGGGAAAAATGACCCCTTTAGGTGATTCCACTTATTTTTATTAAAATAGTTTTAGTTGTTTTTATATTTCAAAAAAATGAAACAAAAACAAGAACTTTTCCTGCTCGATTACAATTTTTCCCCATACTGCTTGCTTATAGTATAGATAATATATATATATATACAAAAAATTCATTTGCCGATAGTAGCACAGTCAGATTTTATTGAAAAAAATCACTAAAACCCAAGATATTATGTGCAAGTTTTATTACATGTCAGAAGAGTTCTATTCACTCCCCGGAATTGGATTCAACTCTTCTGACAGGTGATAACACTTATTCATTAAATCTCGGATTAGAAGAGGACACTTGTGAAATTCCATTAAAAAAAAATATTTTTTAACCTTATTTCCTGAAACGTTTGATATTTACTTTTAAGATTGAACTGATTTTCTTTTCTTAAAATAATTGTAATTTTTATTATTATAAATATATACCACATATTGTTTATTTGCATCAAGCAATAGACATTCTAATTGATTTCCCCCTAAAATTCAACAAATCTACTTCTCTCGGCAAGAAAGTCTTTTCAAATTATTTCTTCATTGCCCAATCTTTCCATACACCCATGACAAAAATAAAAGCGTGGGTGTTTATTTCAATCAAATTTGATAATTAAAATCCATGCATTAAATATACACAATACACATATTCAATATAGAAACGTGGGCGTTTATTTTAATTAACATTTTAATTCAAACTGCCTACACTTTTATTTTTAGTCAAGTAGGCTTGCAAGTTTTTATGATACTGAGGAAAAATTCATTTTCTAATTTATGTAGGTATTTTGAAATAAAAGTATATTTTTATAGGGTTCCTAAAGAGTGAAACGGGATTATATTAGTGTCGCTATAATGTCTTTCAGAGAATAGAAGCTAAATAAGATACAAGCTTGAAATACAAGTTATGTGAATTCATTTTACCCAGAATCAAAAATTGTAAATAGTTTAATGAATATACCATATATTCGGGAGGGTAGAAGTGTTTGTGTTGCCTTAAATAAAAAACAACTACTTATTTTATTAGCATGAGAGGTGTCAGGTACCCCAGTACTGATTTCAATCTAAATTTTTAAATTTTTATAAAGAATTCTGTAGAAACATATTTAATTATTTAAATTAATGGAACAAATTAAACTATAAATTTTGTGTTCTTTTTTATTTTTAATTAGGCGTTTCGGACATCCAAATCCTCATTACAATATTAATTTTTAAATTGTGTTAAATTTTGAAGACGTGATATATATTAAAACAAATAAGAATTGCGTTTTAAATAGGCCGAAAGAGCAATTGATTAAATTTAATTCCCATTAAAGAGATGGTGTGGGAGGCCTGAACAGTTACAATTTTTAGATGATTTCTGTACCAACCTTATTTCAATTATGTATTTAAATAACAGCATTAAATTAATACATTTTTTTCTTATTAACGACAAATAAGAACGAATTGATATTTCAAGTATTTTTGTAGATATAATCATTTTTCTGCTGTCTACTGTCTGCCGATCGGCCTTTGGGCCGAAGTATTGGATTCACAGACTAACGGTTCATTTAGCTAGTAATATATAAATACTAGATGGCGAAACCTCAGTATGCGAGACTGACTCGCTCATGGCAAGTTTTTTATATATTAATAAATATTCTGTAGAGGAACGGGTGGCTGCTCGCACTACTGCTTCAGCATCGATGTCCTGATGGAGCAGGAGATCCAAGTTCAAGCCTCGCTAGAGGCGAAATAAAAACTTGATCGTCTAAAATCTGGGTTCTACACTAACGTTGCTAGCATATGAAAAAATTATCATATTACATACCTCCTGGCTAAATACGGGGCGAACCAAATAAAAAAATCTCTAGAAATGTAATTAGTAGCCTTAACCACCAAGACAAATTATTTATTATTTATTAATAGACCTATCATAATATTTTTTTCTCAAACCGGGACAATTTCGAGAGTTTATTCGAAATAAAAAAATGAACAACTTCTATTAGATTTTACAAAGAGAGAATTATATTTAGCGAAGTATTTATGATTCAAAAAGTTACACTTTTTTGTGAAGTGGTTAACAAAGAAAAACAATTAAGTAGTAATGATTTTTAATTACTCTTAACTGAACTAAAAACTATTATGTAGAACGCTGGAAAAGGCGCAATCGATATGGGCTACGCAATGCATAGCGAGATAATAATAGTTTAGTTTAATATATATCACTAGGATCAACTCAGGTTAAAAATTACTCTCCTCACAGGAGGCCCTACTATTAAATCATGGTTAAAAATAAATATTTGTTTACTGTGCTTTAAAATGTCTGAAACGCAGAGAAAAATATTTGTCAACTATGATTTTTTCTCTTTCTGTGTCTGAATTCCGATACCCACGATAGCCCAAGAACGGAGAGTCAAAAAGTTCGTTTGTATCAATACATAGTACTGATTAGATTTTTGAATATCTCGATCAAAAGGCACAAAATATTTATCGAGGAGTCGAATTGTTGTATGATATTATTAAAAATTTTCGAATGAATAAATGTTTCAATAATATCATACAACAATTCGACTCCTCGATAAGATGGTGAAGACGGTACGAAGAATGAAGTGAAGGATGCATAATTGGTGATCTGCTTTCTAAAATGTTGTCCCAAGCAAAAAACACTCGAGAGTCTCTTCGGCATGGAGTAGGATCTTTTGGTGGTTCGCATCAAATGAACAATACAGGATCTCCGTTACCCCCTGATGTTCCACATCAACCCCAACAGCAGTCTGCTCCGCTTAATCATCATTTGTCATTTTGAAGAATTTAGTTTTTCCTGCAATATTAAAAAATTAAAAATCTTAATTAAGGAAAATTTGTTTATTGTTATGAATAATACTATAAATTTAATTTAATTAGCTTTTTACAAGTCAATTTTGATTTGCTACTTTATATTGCCGTCCCCTCCCTTCTATTTAAAAGGGACAAAGCTAAGATCAAAAGAAAATCATTTAAAATATACATAATATATGTATATAATATGATATAATCTATATTAAAAAAATAATAAAAAACTATTTTAATATAAAAATGTTTCAAAAATGATGAAGAACCCGAATGGTTTAGCGGTGGTCCAACATCACAAAATGAAACGATTGAACTACGAGGTTTTGATGAAAATAGTGATATGATGGGTGGAAATAGCAATTCTGGAGGTGGAAAGGGTAAAAAAGCCAAAGCTAATAATCCCACCAATAAAAAACAACAATCCAAAGACTCTTCAGTTTCATCAGTTCCACATTCAAGATCTTCAAACTCTACTGTTATATCATCAAATGAACAATACAGGATCTCCGTTACCCCCTAATATTCCACATCAACCCCAACAGCAGTCTGCTACGCTTAATCATCATTTGCCTTCAACGCCAGCATCGGCCGCGGCTGCCTCAATTAATCTAATGCAGATGCTCGCTAAAGGGAGAAGTCCTCAAGGTGTAAATCAACAGAGCCAACAATTACCGCATCCACAAGCTTCAAATTTATATCAACAATCCCAACTTTCGATTCACCAAGATATTGTAGCACGGCTAATTCAGACACAGCAACAGCATCAACAACAACAGCATCATCAACAACAGCAACAGCAGCAGCATCAACAACAACAACAGCATCAACAACAACAACAAAGGCAGCATCAACAAGAAATGCTTTCTAAAATGTTGTCCCAAGCAAATAACACTCGAGAGTCTCTCCCCCCCTTACCCCCTGATGTTCAGACTCTAGTGATGAATGCTCAACCTAACGGAGAACTTCTTCAAAGACCTGAAGCTAAAGCAATAATGCAAGGGATTGAACAGGGCAAGATCACCGCTCAACATCTAATCCAGCAACTAGCAAATCCGGGTCTCCAATTGAGACATAAGGAAGTTCTCGTCAGCATCCTGCATACGCTCTTACCTTCTTATAATTCGAATGGACCTTCTGCTAATTCTGGGTCCATTGGTCAAAATGTTGGCCATACGAATCTTTGTGTGCAACATCCCTCTGTAAGGATTCCATCGCCTCGAGATCTTATTGTCCATACCCAAAATATTCTCCAAAATGCATTGATAAAAAAACAGCTTGAAGACCAAAGGGAAAATTTCCGAAGAAGACAAGAAAAACATCATCATGCGGCGGAAACTATCCTCGGAGGTGAAAATACTTCAGGGCTGAAACCTTCAGCTGCGTCGATGTCTTCATCCCCAACTCAACTCGCTTTTACTCCAACAAGTGTACTAAGAAAAATGACTGCTGAAAATAAACCTTCAGATATTTCGGGGTCTGAAATAAACAAGAATAGCGCTGGAGGATCTAATCCATCAACAAGTTCTCAGCTTTCAGCACAAATTTCAAATTCCCCAGATTCATTGCTTAAAACTGTATCTTCTATTCAAAATACTCAACAACATTCTTGAGGCCATCCACGTGCTGTAATGTCGTCTTCGATTGGTTCATCATCACGTCCACAACAACCTCCCACACCTGGCGGTACTCCAGTCACTGGATCAGGTTAATGGAATCTTGCTGGAGCACCTAAACCTCCTCACAATCAAGTCCTTGTTTATCCTACTCGACCACCTCCCACTTCATCCGTGCAGCAACAAGGGCTTATTGGAGGATCTAATATTTCTCCAGAATCAGCACCTTCTGGACTAAAACCATCTAAAATTATGCATCCTTCACTTCACAGCAACAAAGATCACTCACCAACAATGGAGCTATTTCTCAAGATATTCGTAATCAGCTGTCTCTTGGACTGAGAACAGTTGTTTCACAAAGTCCATCATCTCCTTTGACGACATTTGATTCAGCCTCATCTAGCTCAGGTATAGGAATACCTACATATTATTTCTTGAATTATTCTATTGAAATTTTAAGAGGATGTTATATTTAGTATAGCCATAATTGAACAATTTATATTTAAGCTTATTAATAATTACTAGGGCAGCTCCAGTGTACCGAATCTTGAAAAAGTTTTCACTTTTTTATTATTATATAATGTGCGGGTGAGCGATTCTTTCATTAGAATCTGATCTATGAAAATAACTACAAAGAGCACGGAGAGAATAATTTGTTTTTCTTTAGAGTTAAGGCGTATTACAAGGATGACAAATACAAGTTCAAACCTGTTTCAGACTAATATTAGAGATTAATTTCTTAGTTTCTATTATTCTAATGGCCTTTTGCTCTCGGGCCAAAACGATACTCGTTATAGGGAGAGAGAATATTCAATTGAACGTCATTAAAATTCAGAAAAAAATGTACAAAAGAAATTACTTGTTGCAGCTCTAACTAGCAAGCGTACCGAAACTTGATACAAACTTAAAAAATCTTACTTATGGAAAGTGGTGTAGGTTTTAGGTGAAACATGATGTTAGTTAATAGAGTAAAGGGTGTGTAGTTTCACAGTGAATGAAATAAAACTCAAAGAGGTTTATACAAACTCAATATATTTCGGATTATTAGTCCATCATCAGGAGTTTACAAGTTAATACTAATAATAATTGAACGAGTGGTCGCCATTCTTGACATTCTTGACATTCAAATCATGGTTGAATGTCAAGAATGGCGACCACTCGTTCAATTATTATTAGTATT
>JALMQS010000030.1:2861910-2884666 GCA_024734495.1 Forficula auricularia | reverse complement strand
CTTTACTCTATTAATTAAAAAATCTTATTATATTAAACGATCAATTCTTATATATATATTAGTGATCTTATCAGGTCTCGTGACTTATTATTTAATTTTTAATTTATTTATTTATTTTATTTATTTATTTAAAACAATGCTCTGAGGTGGCTACCTAGTTGTGTATAAATTTCAATCCGATTGAAATAAAGGAAGGGGTGTAAATTAGTCATGTCGAAAATTAAATATTTTACTCGTTCATATCTCGTCTTCGGTAAGTCGCAGAGGCTTGAAATTTGAAACTTAAGCTATTTAGAGACAAAAAGTTACCGAGCATCGCTCGGTGCTCCAGGCACTATATTTTAACAGAGTAAATTTATAAATAAATAAATGTATGTAAGTTAGAACATTCATTCTCTGCTTTCAGGTACTATATAATCAGTTTGGTCGATTTGAATGTTTTATTTATCGGTTGAGACCATGAGAATGGACTGGAGAGAATTTATTTGCTCGTGTTTTCGAAGCCCTTATCAAGTGGTGATTTAGAGGGTGTGAAATAATTAAATTTGACCAATCTTCACTCACAAATGCGTAAACGAGCTACAGAATTGTCAAGTAACTCGTCTATACAAAAGAAGACCCTACGGTACTGAATCCTTCGATTTAATTGATATTCACTTCCAGACATTTGATAACAGCTAGATTAGAATAGTGTATTTATCAATATTAAACAAATATATAATATAATTCTTTAATTAAAAAATTGAGGAAAAATTGATAACTTTTTTAAGACTCGATACTTTTTTTACCGAATTTTGATAATTTAACAATTTAAATTTATTATTTTCTTTTTAAAAACATTTTAAAATTAGAGTATTGGAAATGCGTTTACATAAGCATCTTTAATAACAATTCGTTTATTTTGTTAATCAATATTATCCCAAAATCTAATCACTACATGGTTTGAAAAGAAATATAAACATTTTGTCATCAGAACGAACTTTTTACGCTTTATGTTGTTGAGTTATCGTCGATATCAGAATCTAAAAACACAACAGAAAAAAAAATCTTAAAATAACTTTTTTCCCCCTTTAAAGCATTTATAGGCATGAAAAATAAAAATATAAATTTGAAAATTTTTGAGTCCCATCGCTTAGCTATTTTTAGCCATGTATATATGTCTTGTTTAGCTGTCCCTAAATGAAGCAAGTTGACGCTTATTAGATGTGGACAAACTATCTATTTAACGAAAAGCAATTTTTAAGTATTTTTTTAACGATTTCATAAACTTTTGAACCTTTGACATTTCTGCCCAACGGCTTCTATGTTAACAGTCTAATATATTTCGGTTCTTTATTTCTAGTCCAAGGACCCAGGATTATTTCTTTTAGCCAGGTCTCCCTGTATAAAAGGACATTCTTGCAGGTGTTCAAACGTAAAGTATAAAATTTCATAAATGTCATGTTAAATTTTATACACTGAATTATAATTCTCAAATTGCGTGCATTATTCAAAGTTAAAAATATAGCACTTTTTTCTCTAATATAATTCTACAGACAATTATCGTAGGAGTTGGCGCCATTCAATTAAAACTGATTCATATCTATATATACCTATATATGACTACATATGAATTTATATTCAAATGTACTTTCATCTAAATAAAATCATGATTAAAACAATAATAATATTAACACCCTTTTTAAATTAATTCAAATAATTTTTTAGAATTTTGTTTTATTATTGGCAACACTTGTGATTTAAATGACCTGGGCTTTTAGATACATATATATGTACATATTATGCGTTATTTGCGCATTATTATCTTTTGTAAATGTTCTGCCCCCCCCCCAACTACACTCTCAGGAGATTAAAATTATTATTTCTATATAAAATGCTCTTTAATTGAAATGATTTTGATTTGCCGAGAGTAGAAGAAAGGTTGATTCATAAAGAGGAATCGATGAGGTTGTCCTCTGCTTGATTCAAATAAACATATATAAATATATAGGTATATGGTATACCAAAAAAATAAAATTATATATATATATGTTAACATTAGATGAAAGCGAAAGTTAAAACTTGTTATCCTGTCACTGCCCTATTTTGGTGCAATTGGGACCAGACTCGTTTTGATAGTGAACCAAGAGTTGAAAAAAAGATACAGGACCCAGCCGGGTATGATCCGACGTCCTCCGCGTTAAGCCCGTAGATGCCTTCTCCATTTAGGCGATGGATCCCCTGACTAGATCCTATAATCAAATTTTATATATATTCAACTCTTTAGCTCAGGCACGCTTTTCTCCTATTTTCCTAATAGTATGGTTCTTAGAAATTTACTACAATTCCCATCTGTCTGATTCTTTGGGTAATCGAAACAGATGAATTTTGTTCACATATTCAATAATAAATTTTATTTAGAATGTTTATATGTTAACATTAGATGAAAGCGAAAGTAAAACTTTTTATCTGGTCACTGCCCTATTTTGGTGCAAGTGAGACCAGACTCGTTTTGATAGTGAACCAAGAGTTGAAAAAAAGATACAGGACCTAGGCGGGTATGATCCGACATCTTCCGCGTTAAGCCCGCAGATGCCTTCTCCATTTAGGCGATGGATCCCCTGACTAGATCTTATAATCAAATTTTACATATATTCAACTCTTTAGCTCAACGCGGAAGATGTCAGATCATACCCGGCTGGGCCCTGTATCTTTTTTTCAACTCTTGGTTCACTATCAAAACGAGTCTGGTCCCAATTGCACCAAAATACGGAAGTGACCGGATAAAAAGTTTTAACTTTCGCTTTCATCTAATGTTAACATATAAACATTCTAAATAAAATTTATTATTGAATATCTGAACAAAATTCATCTGATTCGATTCCCCAAAGAATCAGACAGATGGGAATTGTAGTAAATTTATATATATACATATACTTATTTATATTTGGTATATCTATATTTGCATCAAACAGAGGACAACCTCATTGATTTCGCTTTAAAAAAACGATCTTTTTCTATCTGAAATGGTTACCGTATTAATTATAATAAATAGAATAATATTTTAGTTGACTAATAAAAGAGGCACAGAAACTATAACCTGTATAGCACAGAAAATTGTATTATATAGTTGTTTGATAATTATATTTTATTGACAAGATTACACATTTATTCTTTTCTCCGCTCGCAACTTTTTTTGACTGTTCATTGGTGGCATTGGTAACTTAATGACTACCGTGAAATTTTACTAATAAAAACTTTTTTTTATCTCGAAAGAATATAATTAATAATATAATGATCTGCTTCAGTTGTGAGAGAGTGCTAATAAGTATAATACAACACTATAATTAGAAAATTGTTAAAACGCTAAAATATTAGACATGACTACAATTTTCCAACCGTTAGCTAACCATAGAGTGTATTAAACTGCTATAATAAAACTAATCCGACAGCTCCATTTGGATTATGTTTTAATCACGATCCTGTATCGGGAATCAACGTTTCATTTTTTAATTTTTTTTTTTCTTTTTTATTTCTCTTTTTTCACCATTTTGATTATTTATTTTTTTAATTGATGATTTTGAGACAATTGTTTATTACAGAGGTGGGAAACCTGTGGCCTTAAGACCACATGTGGCCTTTTTGAATTTCTTATGTGGCCTCGAAATGAATTTGAAATAAAGAAAAACTGAATCTAAAATAAAAAAAATTGAATTTGAACATCAATAACTTTACAAAAGTTACATTTATCGGTATTGAAACTTATGTGGCCTCCTTTGTTACTGCTATTTTAAATGTCGTCTCTCAGGGTTAAAAGGTTCCCCACCTCTGGTTTATTATATATATTATAATTTTGGTCGTATTTAAGCAAAAATAAACGGAAATTTAATAATAATATTATAAATAAATACTCGAGAATAATCTTATACACGAAGAATGAGTTAATAATATTATATCAATTTAAAAAAAAAATATTTTTTTATTTTATTTCTTTTATTTCCTTTCATCAATATTATGTTTTGGTTTTTGTAGTTTTGTCGTTGAAATAAAATATTTCTATATAAATCATTCTAAATTACACCTTTAAAACAAGAAATCCTTATCTTGATTTTTAAAATGAAACAAAAAACACCTAACAGTTTTTATTAATTTCTCTAAGTCATTTTGACGCTCTTGTTTGTCTATTTTATTTTCACATTCTTTTTATTCTCTCGTTTTTGTAAATTTAAATCTCATAACTATTTCAAACTATTATTTCTTCTAATGGTGTCACTTCCTCCAATTTTTAAAGGGCGATTCTGCCATATTTTGTTGGCACTTCTTAACAAATTGTTTTTGATTTTCGCAGCCACAACTAAGGAATGTGGCACTCGTGCATTAAATTTGAATTTACTTTTATCAGAGATGGGTCCTGTTTCTACAAATCTGAAAGTATTTTACAATAATAATTTGTCTATTTTCTATGTATCAAAATGTCAGAATTTTATTATGAAAAAAAAAACTAATCATTTTACAGTTATGTCGTTAACATTTAGAAAAACCACCATTAGAAATAGATGGGCTCATCTCGAAACTGGTATATATTTTTACATTGGGCAATCTTGTTCTAAAGATGTGGGGTTAAATAAAAAAAAAAAATTATAGTTTTTTTGCTTTGCAATTTCTTGATTTTTCTTATTTATTTTATCATTTATTGAAATGCACTATTGATAAAATTATTTTTTTAACAACATCGTGTGCGTGGAAAAAAATCTAAATTTAAAATTTTTAATATTTATCATTAGTTTAACTAAAAATATAGAATTCGTATTTTTAAATTTTGAAAAACTTTGAAAATTAAAAAAAAAGACTAACCGAAACCAGAAACAATGACATTTTGTGATATCAGAATACAGCTTATACCTTATATATTAATTTTTAATTAATTTTCTTATATAATTTTTAAATATTATATATTCTTAATTTGGAGAAAACATAATTTTTAATACTTATTATCAGTGCTGTAACTAGTCTGGTGCAACAGGTGTCAGGGCCTAGCAAATGCCCTGAAAAAGTCCTCCCGAGATAAAAAAAAAATATAACATTTAGGGAAAGTGGTGTTGGTTTATAGTGAAACATATGAAACACAGGAGTTTTTAAAGGATCTGAAATAGTGGTGTTTCACAAGTAAAAATAAAAATTAAAAAAAATTAAATTTTTTTTAATTATATTTTTGGAGTTTTGTTTAATACTCTATACATATTTCGTAAACACAAACTCCTGATGATGGGCTAAAAACCCGAAATTTGTATAGAGTATTAAATAAAACTCTAAAAAATAATTAAATTTTTTTTTTCAATTTTTTCAATTTTTATTTTTACTTGTGAAACACCACTATAACCATTTAAAAACTCCTGTGAAAAAAAATATGTTTGGTATAAAATTAAATTGCTAAATACTGAATACTATTAATAATTAAATTAAATTCTCAAGTTTTTAATTGTTTTATAAAAATTTATTTTTAAAAAATAAGTCCACATTTAACACATACGCACACTGCACAGGGTCCTTCAAGATTACTCACTATTCGATTACTTATTATTTGAAAATTTCTTTGTATGTTTTCAATTGAAAGAAGAAAACTGTCTAAACCGACCTCTGACGTCACGCTATTGATTCTGATATCTACCATAACATTTTTATTTTTCAATATTTTTCAAAACAAAAAAAAAAAAATCAAATTTGATGCAACAGAGATACATATGGATTACGCCACGCAGAAATTCAATTAGAGAATGAAACTACATTTTTAAAAATATTAATGCAAGAAAATGCAACTTCGATATATGGGGGGGGGGGGTTATATCCTTGCGTTGTGAAAAGAAGGAGAATAGAAAGAAATTTCAGGGTTTGGGGCACAATTGATTCTTGTGTCAGTTAGAATGTTTTATTTTCGAGTCTATTGGTTCATGGCCTTATATTAGCTGTCATTAGCTGTGACTCAAAGTGTCATTGTAGTAAGAATTTGGAATTCTGTTATTTTTAGTTTGTTCCCAGAACGGACGCCCTTACGGCTTCCCATATATAGTGCAGGGAAAGACATATTCCACGTCAAACCACGTATTGAATATTTTTAATTAAACTATCATTAAATATTAATATTTTTAAATTTAATTTCTAATACCCACACATATCCTAATCCTAATTTTTTTATTATTTGCTTTTAAAAATATCCTGGATGTGTTGCACCTGTTCTGAATGGCTGTGTGTGTGTGCGTGTCTGTTTGTGTGGTTGTTCATTGAATATTTCCTGAGTAGTTGAATTTCCCTGTCCCTTGAGCTTCTCTGTCTTTCTAATTGAATTTCTCTTTCCAATCAAGACGTGGACGCAGTGAGTATGTCCGTTTGCATGTGGTAGCATGTAGTGAATGTCCCCCCCCCCAGGTCTCAGGGGCCACTCAGGTTCCTGTACCAGGGGCTCTGTCCCACTCTGTACTCATCACATGTGCTTTCTGCCCTTTAGGTAAGTGGTGGGCCTGCGGCGACGCAACGGCCGACGGCGGCCAGCTTGAGAGCAGCTCCACGTGTAAGCCTCTTACGCCAAGACAAACAAACAACTACTACTACTACTACTACTACAACTCTTACAACTGTAGCTAGACTAGAGCCTTACACATTCTCATAAATCATAACTACCGATTCGTTTGCTTGTGAGGCTAACCAACGGAGATTCCCTCTGCTCTCTCGCTTTCCTCCTTGCGATCCTAAGTCTCTACGATCTAGTCTCATTATAGAAAACACCAGGGCCGTATCTAGGGCGTGGCAAAGACACAATTATTTCTTTTCGAATTTACTTCTAATAAAAATGATTCAGAACATAAAAAACCGACAGTGCCTTTCCGTAGAGATAGTTTGTTTATTTTCATATATTTTTTTTTTCCCTAATCAATTAATAATGCTCTATTTTGTAATTTTATTTTTTCATCACGGTTTAATTTGATATTTTTTCTAAGAGGACCTTTCGACACCAATTCACTCTCATGTGAAATGTATATAGTATGTTTGGTGTAAATACGAACAATTTGATATGAATGCGGTGTAAAAACTTTAACCATAAGTGAATTTAATGTCTAGGTTTTGCCATAAGAGCCAGCATACATAGATACGGCCCTGGAAAACACCAGGCACCTAAGTGTCTTATTTTATCATGAGAATTATGATTTCTAGTTTTTATATGTTAATATATTTTTTTCTTTCATTATTACTATTTTCCAATTTGATTATTGAGTATAAGAATAAGAGACAAAAATTAATTTAAAAAATTAACGTATAATACTATACTTATATATTATATATTTATTTATTATTATTATTTTTTATTTTTTTGTTAAAAATATAGTTTTCTTTAATAATTTTAAACAAGTCTTTCTAATAAAATAATTTTTATTTTGCCTTTAATTTTGTTAGAAATATTATCATTATAATAATATCACACACCAAAACAAAAAACAAACAAATTGATTTAAAAGGAATTTTCTAAAAGGTTTGCAACACCTTTAACATAAGACTTTCATTGGTGAGGTGATTGTTAAACTATTATTATTATTATTATTATTATGTAATTACTACTAAATAATAATCACGACAGTTCAGTCATTTATCTCTCTATTGTTAATTTTGGTGGGCCTAAGGCGGCAAAGCAGCTGTTTGATGCAAATAGAAATCTCCACGAGTAGGCAGCTCCATGTATGAAAAGAAAACTGAACAACATCCACAGAGAACTTCTGCAAGCGCAGTGAGTTGAGTTTTTAATTAATTATTTTTTCTGTTAGTGAAGTGAAACTTCTTGTAAATAACTAACGTCACTAAAATGGGTGCCGGAACTTACACAGTGTTGCGGAAATAGCGAAAAATCATTAATTTAATTCAACAATTAAACCACCGAAGCAACAAATACCCAATGGTTAATTTCATTTCAATGAATTGGCAAAGAGGCCAGTGTGGTGGAAAATGGTAAAATAAAAAAGTTAATAAAAAAGTTATCTCCTATTTAAACCTTTATTTTAGGCAGACGTAAATCGATATTTTTAACGTTTAATTTCATATTCACTATTAAGAAGTTTCACGTCAAACAGATGTATTTTTTTTTAAATTACGCCTAAATACCCACGGCAGATCTGTCATCTGATATTTGTCAATCCAACTTAATTTGAGCTCTCAAAACATCAGTTTTACGAAAATATGGAATGTTTCCATTCTGATTTTAATTTAACTGAACTACATATTTTGATAGAGCTCAACATTTAACGTTAAGTTTTTCCAAGCTCTCATTTTAATAGTTTTACTTTAACTTATGATGGAGTATTTTTCTTTAATTAAATACCAGAGGAATTGTGAGACCGTATCCGATTTTAGACTTTATTTCTGATTTCTGTTCTATTTATTTAATTCAACTCTTAAGGGATAACAGAAGACTTTTGCTATTTTAACCTTTTAATAATCATATTAAATACTTGCATCTAGTAAATTATATAAAATATTTCAAACGCAAAAATTGATATTTACTTGTCGAGTTTTCTTATATACATATATATATACAGAAAATGGAGATAAAAAAAAAAAATTAACACAAATTAGAAAAAGGAAAATCAATTTTTTGAGAAATATTTAAGAAAATAAATTTTTGAAAAGTATCCTCATAAGTGTAATTTTTAATTTTTGCTGTGCGTGAGCTCTTGAAAACGACCACAGATGTAGTAATTGGAACTATGTTTATAATGTATAAAAATCACAATTATGTACTTGTTGAGGATTTGGTGGTCAAGTTGGTATTCCGATCTGGACCACTCGATGTGAGAGTCATAAAAGTACCACCACTTCATGATCACCGACATATTATTATGTGAAAACAATTTGAGAATTAGAACTCGAAGGGTTGTGAATAAATTAGAAAATTAGCATTAATTTTATCATTTCTCCATGGGTGGTCTAATCCGAAAGATATCTCCAGTTTCTTTTTCAAAATAATAAAAAAGTAAAAAAATCCCAAAACAATCTAGCTTTCAATTCCACGGAAGAAATAGAAATATTTAAATTGAATTCATTGACATGCCGATATACAGGGCTTCACCCCCATTTTACGCCCCTTTATTTCCATATTCTATTTCGATAAAGTTCTTTTGAATTGTGATGTTAATATTGATTTTAAAATTGATTACAATGCATTATTCGTACCGCTTAACATTTAAGACAAAATAGCTGCAGATTGAAGGCATTTTTGGTTTTAACTTTAGATGGCTGCAAATATATCTGAGTTTAGCTGGTAGTTAAAAATATTGGCTAGCTTAACTGTTGAACAAACTGCAGCTAAGGATCCGTTCATAAGACTCAATAGGGCGAAGGAGGGCAAATAACCTAGGGTTACAGTATCGATGGTGTTGGGGAAAAAGGAAAATAAAATTTCCACTAGGGCCAATCAAATTTTACCCGCTCAAGGTCATCAGTTAATTTGGGCCAATCTGCAATGTACAACAATTGAATTTTCATTGTCTTGCAATTAACCACGTGATCAGTTAAAATCAAGGGTGTATAATAAATATAGCTAATATTTGCGTTACATATAAAATTTAAAAACTTGAAAAAAAAATTAATTGGACTCGCAGATTTTTTTTTTAGAATTAGTCTGAGAATTGCAGATTGGCCCTTTTCCCCAACACCATCGATATATGGCGAAGAGGGAGGTGGATCAGAAGAAATGTGACGTCACATAGATACATCAATTATATTTTTATTCATTTAAAAACCGTATTGAAGTCCTTAAAAAAAGTAATTGGCCAAATGGATTCATTTCCAAGGTTAAGAAAGGGGGGTGGATTGGGGTATAGTGATGAATTTATAGCTAAGGAAGTCTATAAAAATGTGACGAACTGTTAAAATAGCGAGAGACGGGAGTCGAAAATTTCTGGATTTACCTTGACTTATGGACGGTCTAATTGAAAATAATAAATAGTGAGAGCCTGAGAGCTGAATTAATATTTAAGAACCATACTCGGGCATTTGTTGTTTCGTAAAAAAGGGAGAATTAAATAAAAAAAATGAAATTTAAATTATATTTTTGAGATTAGCTGTTTTTCTTTGCGTTTAATTGACCTTTAGCTGGCATTTAAAGATATCCGACTGTTTCAGAGAAGTTGGCCAAACCGATCTAAGTCGACAATATGTGCAACTTTTTAATTATTTTTGACTTAGTTTAAAATTTGGAATTTTCCAAATCCTAAGGTTTCTCCTGGGGGTATAAATTTCACAGTTAATCGGCACTTATACTCCTCGGATTAATTACAATAGTCAATAAATTGAAGAAACTCATTATTTGCTGGTTCAAATCGTCAGATAGCTCTTGGATGAGTTGTCAGAATGTGAATCTTTTGGTTGTTCGTCTGCTTTGCGTTGCCTTTTTGAATCTCACCTAAAAACTACTCAATTCTAATCAAATCGAATCGACTGTTTGCAAAGTCTATATGCTAAAATTGTTGCAAATCACACAATGAATCTCCTTTTCAATCTAAATTAATTAAGCCTTTCAATAAATCGCATATCTTTAATAACATTTTTTTTTTTTATTATTTTCAAGGCTCAGTTTATTATCTTAATAATTATTTCTATTTTAAAAGTTTTTCGTCATAGTTTGATAACGATAATTAAAAAAAAAATAAGTAAATAAAAAACACCTCGACTTTGATAATCTCATTATCCAGACATGATCACTGACTCTAATTATCTAAAATCGACTAGACTGACTCTTAAACATCTTGAACTGCAAGACAAATCCAACGGTAAGTTAATTTTCAGCCTGTTCAGTTAGTATTTTTTTTTTTTTTTGTTTTGTTTTTTTTTGGTTTATTTATTAAATTATTTATTTATTTCTTTTATATATATATATTTTTTTTTATATTGAAACATTTTGAAAGATCAATTTTTCTTTCTATTGCACCTTTTATCTAGTATTTTTTGTTTTTCTTATTGCCAGCCATTTTAGCCACTACTAAACTTGGACTGCTTTTTAAGCCTTGAGCTGATATTTCTATTCTAAAATTTTTCGTAATCTCTTTAATTGCTATTGTTGCAGTGGCGCAACCACGGGGGACTGAGGGGGCTGAAGCCCTCCCCCAGAACAAGGGAAAAAATTAAAGCAAAAATGAGAAGTTTAATAATTTAAAGACAAGACTTTGAAATTGTCAATATATATATTTATATATGTGTGTGTGTGTGTCTGTATTAGCCCCTCGAAGGACAAAATCCTGGTTGCGCCACTGTATTGTTTTATATATGTCTGATTTCAGAACCGACACTTGTATCATCATGGCGCAATTAATTCTCTCATTGTCTGTTTGATTTATTCTAGCCGTGCCGATCTGAGAACCCGTCCAGCACTTGATTGAAAAATAATTTTTAATTTTGGTTTCTTTTCTCACAGATTTGGCGGGCGATGGCAAGCAATTGTTTTCTCTCGTTGACAGAAGGTCCGTACCTCTTTCTCATGCCAGCACCTCCTCTCCTCCACTTACCAAAACCCATCCTTCCTCGACTGAGTATTCAGCATAGTGTGACGGCAAGATTCACACTCTCTCTATCGACATCGCCGCCAACAAAAAAAAAAAAAAAAAAAAAAGAACGAGCCATGGGGGGCGCAGGTTGGTCCATTCCCACGAGGCTTTCAACTCTGGCCTGCCCTTCCCACTTCTTCATGTCCCTTTCTATCTCTATATTCCTCCCTCACCTCAAATTCTACAGCTAATCTGGACTTGTGACATCAGTGAGCACTCACATATTCTTGGTGTGCGCTGTCTACAATCCCTGCTCCGCCCCTTGAGGAGAGTTGGTTTTGGGTTTTTGGCTGGGTGGTCCGAGAGTCCATGCACAGCTGTTGCCTTGCTGCCGAGGGCTTGCAACTTTCCTTGTTACTGATAACAACGTTCCAGCCTTTCCATATCATCGTCAGTCTCTTCCGTTCTCGTCTCTTTTATATTCACATGACATTTCAAGAATAATTCTCAAATGGAATTAAAAAAAAAAAAAAAAAAAAAAATATTTGGTATATACATTTTATTTTTATCAAAAAAAGACTAACAAACAAAAAACAATAATAATTGAAGTTAAAATTAAAAAAAAAAATTCCGAGAGTAGCATAGTTATGTTTTTATAAGAATAAATCAAAAAGTGTGTTTGTTCTCTGCTTGTTGCAAATAAATATTTTTTAATCTTTAATAATGTATATTATAATAAATGCAATATTAAATTAAATTTCAAAATATTTTATATTTAATTTACGTCAATATACATTTATATATAGCGTAAACAAGAGTATTTTCAAAAGGGCATATGTCCCTCCGCTTGGATACGTCGCTGATATATGTATGTATGTGTACATATGTTTAAGTATATTTATTTGAATCAAGCAGAGGACAGACAGGGCTCTGGATTTATTTTTATAATTAAATTATATATCTATTATTATAGAATGCTTGATATTTACAAAAAATAAATAATACGAATTAATATTGTGTTGAACATTTCCTAATCAAATAACAAATTGCCTAAAGAATAATTTTTCA
This sequence comes from Forficula auricularia, assembly GCA_024734495.1. Classification (NCBI taxonomy): domain Eukaryota; kingdom Metazoa; phylum Arthropoda; class Insecta; order Dermaptera; family Forficulidae; genus Forficula; species Forficula auricularia. Next base: position 2,872,097 of record JALMQS010000030.1, on the reverse strand, counting down.
AAATGGATACTGGATACCCAATGATGAAAGCATGGAGCAGGATAAACCTGATGAAAATCCAATAACAAAGGCCGACTAGCAACACTTGATGCTCAGATTTACATTGACTTGACATTATAAGGGGCTCGCCAATCAAAAGTCTGGACTATAAAATGTTTTGTTTACATATTACTTAAATGTAAATAAATATTGAGTTTTAACTACAATTTTTAACAACATTTAACAATATTTAAAACAAACAACAAATTCATAAAACGAGCAATTCTTCAACAAAATTATGGCAAAAAATTACCTGATTGTTTATAACGCACAGAAACAGAATCCTTTGGCTGCTACTTACAAATTGAATAAGACTCTAAACTCTCCCGACTTAAAAATTCAAACTTTGGGCCTTCGCTCAAGTACGCATCTTCTCAAGACATATTACACTATTACATATTTTCTGGAAATAGAAATACATTTAGATTCAAAATAAATGATTATTTAATGATATTGATGCGATAAGGAATTACAGCATTAAGTTGCAACTCTTATAAGCCAGGATTGATCCCTGCATCATGAAAAGGAGATGTTATTTTAGAATTTGGAGTCGAAGGTACCTATGGATGCGAGTCTTAAACAACTTAAGGTTATAAGTTGCAAGAAAGGTGAGGGTGGGAAGCGAGTTCCAGCTTCTAGACGTAAACTAGGGATAAGCGAGTTGTCGAATGCATTAGTTTAATAACTTTTAAGTAAAATAAGTTTTTAATATAACTTCATTTCCTCCCCCTGTGATAACATTTTAGGGTTACAAAAATCGTCAAAAACTGCCATTTTATTAGCATCAGTTATCTGCCAAATTTCATTCTTCTTAATTCTTTCATTGTGCATATATTAAATAAAAACAATTCTCCCCCCCCCCCTAACTTTAGAGGGCTGTAGCTTGGAGGGAATTGATTTTTCAATTTCATCAAAAAATGATCCGACTCCTCCAAACTAACGAATTTTTCTTTTTAGGATGTTTGTATAGTGATATTAAATATGAATTTTCCCGAGACTTGTTTAATTTAAAAGCAAAAAATTGTATCTTTTGCTTAATATAAATAAATATACTTGAAAATATTTAATTTATATGAGACTATAGTTTCGAAATCTTTATTTACAAGAATAAAGAAAAAATTTCAAAAACTGGGGGAGCCCAGTGGATAGATTTATTCTTGCCTATTATGGTATACAGGTTGTATAACTTCCAGGCGTTTTAATTTAAAAGCTTTTTGTGTTAAATTTGTATAAAATTTACAAGTAACGAAATAAATTTTATTGTTCTCATTTTTTTAAAAGTTAAAATTATAATAATTAGTGAGCCAGTTAAATTCTTGGTAATTGTGACTAAATTCCATTAATATGCTTGGAAAATATTTGTTTTGAACTGAAGAGACAGAAAAGAAAATAATAATAATAATAATAATAATAATAATAGGGGCTAGGTTGCGGAGATACAAAATATATACACCACGTGCAAACATAAGTCAGCCCCGAAAAACCTCATCCCCAGCATGGAAAACACGCCTCGAGAAGAACATCAATGAGGCTCGAGCAAAGGCAGATATCATAGATGCTTACCTAAAGAACATCAACTCCAGGAAAATAAGCAAGAAAATCCATCGAATAGCAAGGAGCGCTGGAATCAATCTCCTAAAACAAGAGAGCACTCAAGAACTGATTAACCTTAAAGATGTTTTTAGGCAGAAGGCGAAAGTAAAAGGGGCTAGGTTGCGGAGATACAATGAGCTGTCCAAAAGAAAAAATCAAAACTCAGAGTTTTACACAAATAGGAAGAAATTCTTCAGAAAATTAGATCAACAAAATGAATGCTCGACAACGAGCCAACCCGATATAGACCCTACACATTTTCATAATTACTGGAGCTCTATTTGGAGTCTTCCTAGAAATTATTCTAGAGATGCAGAATGGCTGGGATCTATTGAAGAGCGATATGCTGAGGTTGTACCTGTGCTGCCTCAAGAATTCACTACTGAGGATATCTTCAAGGCTGTGAAAAGGACGAGTAATTGGAAAGCTCCTGGACCGGATAAAATACATAATTTCTGGCTCAAATATTTGACATCTTGCCATGAGTCATTGGCTCTATGTTATACAACCGCGTTAAATGAACCGGAAACAATTCCTAGATACCTAACGGAAGGAAATACTTACCTACTATATAAGAAAGGAAGTACTACAGAACCAGAAAACTACCGACCGATAACCTGTCTATCCGTTATGTACAAGCTGTTTACATCTCTGATTAATAATAGAATCTATGAGCATTGCGATGCAAATAATTTGATCGAGGTAGAACAAAAGGGTTGTATCCGAGGCTCATTAGGCTGTAAGCAGCAACTTACTATCGATGCTATAATTTTAAAACAGGCCCAACTTAAAAAACGCAACCTGCACATCGGGTATATAGATTACTCGAAAGCTTTCGACTCTGTGCCTCATGACTGGCTGATAAGAGTGCTAGAAATCTACAAAATTCCTCTTAATATTATACACTGTTTGCATACAATGATGAAAACATGGAGAACCAATATTCACATCAATAATAACAACATCGGGAATATAAATATTAAAAGAGGAATTTTCCAGGGAGACTCTTTATCCCCAGTATGGTTCTGCTTAGCCTTAAATCCTCTCTCGGTATTGTTGAAGAAAAAAGATATGGGTTATAAGCTTGCGAGAAATGATAGAAGAATAACGCACCTCCTATACATGGACGATCTTAAGGTTTATGCCGACACTAGTCCAAAGCTGAACTCCTTAATAACAACTATAAGAAATTTCAGCGAGGATATTAACATGGCATTTGGAGTTGATAAATGTTCTATCATAAATATTAAAAAAGGCAAGACGGAATATTTGGGAGAGACTGTGGAGGACATCGTCGAACTTGGGCAGGATAATATGTATAAATACCTAGGGATCCCTCAAAATATGAAGATCAACCATAAACAACTAAAGGAAATGTTCACTGAAAAGTACAGGAAGAGACTAACAAAGATCCTGAACACCAAACTATCAGGAAAAAACATAATTACTGCCATAAATACCTGGGCGGTTCCTGTGCTTACGTACTCCTTCGGAATTGTGAAATGGACCGAAACTGACCTGGACAGTCTGGATAGGCTCAGTAGAGGTATTCTTAGGAAATTTCGTTGTCGACATCCAAGTTCCTCCGTCACACGGCTGTATTTACAACGTAAAGAAGGAGGAAGGGGGTTAATCAACATCTTTAACCTATGTAGAACCCAAGAAGAAAACATAAGAAATAAATTCTTATGTTCTGATGATGACCTCATTAAATCTGTCATAAGGGCTGACGAGGGGTATACTCCACTGAATCTGAGCTGTCATGCGTTTGTGATTCCAAAAAAAGAGCTTAAACCCTGGAAAGAGAATATTCTCCACGGGAAATTCCCAAATCTCTTAGACGAAGATCATATCGACAGGAGTGCTTCTCTACAATGGCTGGCCGATGGCTCTCTCTATCCTGAGACGGAAGGATTCATTATGGCTATCCAAAATAGAATAATAAGAACCAAAAATTATGAGAAGCACATACTGAAGTTAAATGTGACGGATAAGTGTAGGCGATGTGATTGTATGGGTGAGTCCATCGAACATATTATGGCAGGGTGTCCAACACTATCTGAGAATGCCTACCTTGGAAGGCACAATCAAGTGGCCAAATTGATCCACCAACAGCTAGGAATCAAATATGGCTTACTGGATACGAAAACACCTCCCTACTATAAATACCAGCCGGTGCCTGTCGTAGAATCGGGAAAATACATCTTATACTGGGACAGGCCTGTGTTAACTGATAGGACCATCGCTTATAACCGACCCGATATTCTTCTAATAGATTTTAACACAAGTTCAGGGATACTCATTGATATCGCTGTTCCTCTGACACATAACATCAAAAGGACAGAGGCAGAGAAAAAGAACAAATATGAGGAACTCGCCTGGCAAATTAAAGAGATCTGGAAACTGGATAGGGTCTCCATCTACCCATTAGTGATATCCGTTGAGGGGGTTGTCTCTAACAACTTTAATAAGAACATTGAGAAACTTGGGCTGCCAAACACCATCTTGAAGCATGCACAGAAGGCAACTATATTACAAACCTGCCATATCGTGCGCAAGTTTCTCAATAATTGAAGATTATCCGGAGGATCATGTGGGCCAGAGTGAATTCTCTTTCCACATCGACCGAGCCTAATCCCAAATAAGATCTGAAGGGATAGGTGAAATTTTTCCAGCGCAAGCTGAGAAAGTGCATTAACTCGGATAATAATAAAACTCAGAAACAGAGGGTTTTTTCTTGGCAATCCAAGATAGGGTGATGAAGGCCTTAACTTCCAAAAACATGTTTTAAAGATGAATGTCATAGATAAATTTAGAAAATGCGGAGTTCCAGGAGAATCTATCATCAATCTAACACATCATGTCCGGATCTTCAGTACTGGCGGAAAGTGCATACCTTGGACGTCAAGTCGCCAAATTGATTCACCAATTGTTGGCAATTAAATACGGTATGTTAGGAAACGATACAGTAGTGTATACTGTACTATAAGTATGATCCACCCGAGGTTCTGAAGACGGCGGACTACGTGATGTACTGGGACAGACCCATCTTCACAGACAAACGAGTGGCTCATAACAAACCAGATATTGTGGTCATATACAAGACCGAGAAATCAGCCAAACTCATTGATGTCGCCATCCCTCTGACACATAACATCAGATCCACCCACAGAGGTAGAAAAAGTTAGAAAATATGAAGACTTGGCATTTCAAAACAAAACAATTTGGAAGTTGGAAAGGATCAATATCATCCCCTTGGTAATTTCTGAGGAAGCAGTTGTAACCAGTGTTCCCTCTAAATTTTTGTGACCCATGTGCGCCCTTTTTAAGTGTATGCAGTTTTTTTCAAAATAAAAAAATTTCTGCGGTAATTTAAAAAATCTCATATAATAAAAAATAGACATACAAGAATAGTATTAATATTCAGCCAAATTTTCTACCTAACTTATACGCATTGACTCGATCTTACAGCATACCACTTGTACTACATACATTACAACGGAACACATTGAAAAAACTAGATACTCTAAAATCAAGTCATATCATTAGTTCGTGAAGACAGAATTTAGCTGATACTGTCCCTTCCCTTTTCCATTCAAATGAAAAATAAGAAAATTTAAATACTTACAATGTAAAAACGTTGTCTGCTTCTAATTTGTCAAAACAAACAAACAAGAACAACAATTCACAATTACTTATTATTGAACAATTTTAGAATTAAGGATTACATTTTTTATTAATGGCATTTATTTTATAACTTCTCTCTCCTGTCATTTGGTTTTAACCATTCTGCATAAACTTTACTTAATTTTACATTGTTTCCGTCAATCATATATTCATGAAAATTTTTGTGCTCTAAAATATTTTTCATGTGCGCTATGTTTAAAATTTATGTGCCCGCGATTATTTCCCATGTGCGCTATGTTTAAAATTTATGTGCCCTAGAATATTTTTCATATGAGCTATGTTTAAAATTTTTGTGCCCTCAAATATTTTTCATGTGCGCTATGTTTAAAATTTATGTGGCCGCAAATATTTTTCATGTGCGCTATGTTTAAAATTTATGTGCGCGCGCACACGCGCACAGCTTAGAGGGAACACTGGTTGTAACGCGAAATTTTGAGAAGAATCTGGCGAAGATCGATATGCCTAAATGGGTCTTCAATATAACACAAAAGATCGTTATTCTACAAACATGCCACATTGTGCGCAGGTTCCTGAATTAAGGATTATCCGGAGGATGGATCATGTGGGCCAGCGTGAATTCCCTTTCCACATCGACCGAGCCTAAAGATCTAAAGGGAAAGTTTTCCAGCGAAAGCTGAGAAAGTGCAATAACTCGGATAATAATATTTATAATATTAATTATTAATTAATATTTTCTTATAAATAACACTCGATTTCATCTTTTAACCCTTTAACCATATATCAAACGTTTCGGGAAACATGTTGCTTTTATAAATGAATAATTTAAAAATATTTTTACGACTTACCAATAAATATATGAAAATGTTTTTGAAATAAATTTAAATAATAATTTATAGTTTCATGCCATGAAAATACTTTGACAAAGGGAACATCCCCCCCCCCCCCAATATATATATATATTTCAGGATTTCTTATTTTATTAGAAAAAATTATATTTTTTCTTTAAAATACACGATTTTTTCTGAAAAGTAGAAAATAAATTCTAAAGAAAATACAAGGAATTTGGCTCCCTGGCTCACCGAAGAACCGTTTCTGCCCTTTCCCTGTACTTCAGATACTATCACGGTGTCTATTCAGTCGAGCTGAAATCACTTATCCCCCTTAATGCCCTCTTTACGAGAAACACGCGGTTTTCTAACGCTCAGCACCCCTTCGCTGTCAAATTGGATAAAAGTCGAACAAGCGCTTTCGCCAACTCTTTTATCCTTATGACCTCCAGAGACTGGAACTCGCTCCCTGCCACCATCTTTACCGCGACTTATAACCTTCAGCTATTTAAGACCCGTATCCACAGATACCTTCGACACCCCGCCCAACCCATAAAATTCTTTCTTCTTCTTTTCACGATGGAGGGGCCAACCCAGGCCTTTAGGGGTTGCACCTTTTTGGTGTAACTCCTTCTCTCATCATTATCATAAAAAAAAAAATTAGTAAATGTTAAAAATGAATTTCATTTTATTATAGAAGGTTTGATTTCATTCTTTCGGGAATTGAACCCGAGTGCTAAAATGCTACCCTGGCCATTGGTTTGGCTCCATGGCGAACCGATCTGACATACCGAATATCACAAGTAACATTTATATAGAAGCGTATTATAAATGACTTTTTTTTATATTATATTTAGTTTTTGAATTTAAACGTTGATATTTTTGTAGAAATCATCAACAATTATAGTCAAATCAAGAGGGCGACTTTTACGAAATATTATCTTGTAATCTCTGATATTCCTTTTTTTATTATTTAGGTTATCGGAAAAAATAAGAAGTGTTTAATGAAAACGCTTTTAATTAATTTAGCGGGGTTTCGCTCTTTAATTTGGACTTCTTCAGGCTCGCATTAATTGTGCATATTGTTTATTTAGTTATTACCTGTATGCACAAACAGTGGCTTCTATTAATAAAATATTTTTAAACAATAAATTATATTTTTCTCTATTATGTAACTCACCGCTTCTTATACTTTTTTCATTAGCTATCCTATTTTGAGTGAGAAATTTTTCGCGACCCCATATTATATAGATATACCTATGTTATAAAATAAACTATAAAATCTTAAATAAATTTCAAATCAAATTTTTAGTAAACATACCTATATTATAATAATTTCATCAATTATTAAAACTACATAATTACAATTACTAAATCTAAATATTAAGAAAGTCGCTTCCTATAAATAAACATCTAATAGAAAATGGCGATTTCATAAATTATTGGAAATTCAATGATAGAACTAGAATTCGCCACACTTTAATTTTTTTGAATTAATTTTTGGCCGCTGCACATTATAATTTTTTCATCGTCATTGTTGCGATATGTTTCGTGACCCCAAAATTTAGTTACGCGACCCAAAATGGGGTCGCAATCCATAGTTTAAGAAACATTGATTTAAATGATGAAATATTATTTTTTCATGGCAAATACGCTAAATTTCAAGCATGGTAAAAGTGGATTATAGGAAATTAGGATTATAGAATTCCACTCAGACTGACAAACAGACAAACAGTAAAAAGCAAATTGCAACCACTCTTGCATTGTTTTTGTTCTAAAATTGCCACCGAGCTGGAGCTGTTGGACATCTGATAAGCATTGCCACGACCTATCCATTATCAGAGACACAAGCAACAGGTTCATTCTCGTCCGTTGTCGGCTCCTGAATAATTTTACCCTCCGATAACAAAATTTACCCTTCTCTCTCTCTCTCTTTCTCCATCTATTCATATGTTTCTAGGCAGAATGGGATGCGTCAAGTGCATCGTGATGCCATGATCAAAGCGACGGGAAACCGCCCTGGGCAATCACAATTGCTTATTTCCAACTTGATTGCCCCACCCCCTCACCCCCACCCCACCCCAGCGTAAACACCCACTTTCCCTTTTCTCTTTTAAATAAAAAAATATTCTATTTTATAATAATTTTTTCACTACTTGTTTATTGATCAGTAAAAATGAAACGAGCAAAATAACACACGTAAAACGGTAAGACGCTCTTCGGCTATAGGAGAGAAAACGAGGGTTCAAGTCCTGACGGGTGTTCAATTCATTTTTCCTTCTCAAAAAAATAATAAAATAATTTTCTAAATATGTAATAGAATTAACATAAGAAATTATTGATTATTTTATTTAACTTTTCGCGGTTCAATTGCTTTAAGAAACAAATTAAAACTAATGTTTAAAATTATTGGATAAAAAATACTTGGTAGGTTTGACATTAAGATATAAAAAAATAAAACGAATTTATATCTTAATGTGAAACCTACCAAGTATATTTTATCCAATAATTTAAAAAATGTTTCGCCAAGTACCAACACCAAATTCCTTAAAAACTAATGTTTCAAAGTTAATTTGTCTATAATAACACACGTTTTTATTTACAAGCTTATATTTAACCCAACCCTCTGTCTTTTTGGGTAAAATCTTTTAATCGAATTTAACCCAATACTACTAGTAAGCCGATTTTTTTTGAAATTTGCTCACCTGTGGGATGATAATTCAATATCTAATTAATACCAGAAATCAATAAATAAGAATGTTGATTTGATCCTTTGGACTTTAAATTGTTTATCAAGAGAGAAGTTTTGACCGAATCTATCTTGATTAAACATTTTCAATGAGATGTTTTTATACATTTGCATCCAGCTCTGGAGAGGTTTTTAACTATTTGATCTGGTCCCCAATACTAAAGCGAATCCATCACGATTTCAATCAACTGTTTGCAATGACTTCCCAAGTAGGTAGTTGCAAACAATTCCATATTAAGATGTCGGAACGTTCTGCATTCTTATCAGAAAATTTAATTAAAATGTCCAATCTAGGTTGTTTAGCCAAGATTTCTCTTTGGATGGATAGAATTAAATGTTACTAAGAAATCACTCAGGGTATTAGAAAGTAGCAGAGTTTTAGAAAATCAATGAACAGGGATGAAAAATCTCACTTTCCTTGGAATGACCACATTACTTCTGTAGCAAAAGCTGCTGAATATGTAGGCTAGGTATTTTTTCCGGGCCAGACGCTTTTTCACGACTAAACTTGTTATTCTATACAAGCCTCAAATTCGCCCCTATCTCGAATATGGCTCTCATGTGTGGACATGATCTTCCACGCATTCTCTTGCCACTTTGCATGCAATTCAGAGGTGAGCTATCAGACTAATAGGAAATCCAGCATTAACTGACGCTCTCGACTCCCTGGCCCATTGTAAAACTGTCTCCGCCCTTTCCCTTTTTACAAGCTTTTATTTTTTATAGATACTATCACGGCGTTTGTTCTGACGAGATACAATCAAATAATCCCTCCAAAAGCCTCATTTGCTCGAAGACACAATTTTCAAACATTCAACATCCCTTAACGATACTAACCGCACAAACGCATTCACCGATTCGTTTGACCCTATGACTTATTTAGACTGGGCCTCGCTTCTCCCGCCCATCTTTCCAGGTACATATTATAATCTTTAGTCTTGCAAGACCCGCATCCACAGATAGCCTCAACTCGAACATAATTCCTGAAATTTCTTCTATTCACGATGCAAGGGTCCACTCCGGACTACAGAGGTTGTACTTTTTTGGTGTAACTTCTTGTACATTATCATTATATAAATATGTAAATAAATAAAGACTAGTTTCTATGGCTTGACCTTCATCTTCATTATTTTTAATTAAATATATTTTATCTGTTCTTTCTCGTGGACACTCAATTGGATACAAATTTGTTTTGATAGTAAGTTTGTTCATTTTCAAAAACAATAAATATTTTAAATTAAAATCAGTAAAGATGAAGGCCAAGCCATAGAACCTATAGTCTCTAAAAATATATTCTATAAATCAAATGGTATTTTGAATATCTAATATTC
>JALMQS010000030.1:2789127-2861810 GCA_024734495.1 Forficula auricularia | reverse complement strand
TGATATTTAACTTGGCAGTACATTAGATCTCACTACTTTTTTGACAAACGGTTTTTATTAATCGAATTTGGCCCTTTTTAACACATGGGTTTTTGTTGAGATTACTTTTTCACGACTCACTACGCTTTCAGCAATCAGCGATTTTCAAGTAATTTTTGTCAACGAAAGGTTTGAGCTGGAAAGTTTGACACAAAGGGGCATTTTATTGATGCAAACGTTTGTGCCAAATTTCAGCTCAACAGCTACGTACTACGAAAATTCTCCATATAACAATTCCATTTTTTTTGATTTTCTTCATTTTTGAACCAGGAGTTCTGAATGTAAAAGCTAAACTTTTCATTTGAAAATACAAATATTTTAACCCTAGAATATTTCTACTGCTTTTGTTTAGTTTTGTTTTTGTGTTATTTTGGTTTGCAGTATCAAGAAAGAGAGAAAAAAAATCATCTTTGAAAATGATTTTTTTCTACGTATCAGACTTTCTGAACAGGAATATGGAAACAAATAAACATTTTCGAATCTTGAAAACTTCACCTTCCCGGCGTCACATCATGAAAATAGTGTCATTGGCGTTCATAATTACTAAGAAATTTGCTCTCATCAATGGTCGAAACTCGATTCAATTTAACATGACACTGATCAAAAATATATATTGATTTCTTTTTTTTTTAATAATCAGAAGATATTCACTTCAAACTAGAGAAATACACAATCATCTAATATAAAGTGGTCAAAATGGGGCGTATAATTTTACTTAATTTATTTTTATATGATTTCTCCAAATTTGAGAAAGATATAGAGAAAACGAAGGACGACGTTATATCAATTGTTTAGCTTAACAGTGAGGTGGTAAATCTGCCACGAATAGGATATGAATCTATTCCACTAAACAATTAATATTAAATATTTTCTTCTATAGGTAAGCTAGGGTCTTTAAGATATAACTGTTCGAACTCTGCCCACAATTAAGGATCGATGTCTAGGAGAGAAATGAAAGATAAAATTTTCTTTAACAAAATTTTATATATATATATATTATTAATTAACTATGAGTTGTAATAAAATGGTTAAAAAGAACAAAGAGAAAAATGCACATAAAAATAAAGTAAATTGTATATATATGTAGAAATATACAATTTATAAATATATACTTAGATTTTTAGACATATAATATATTATTATATATCTAATTACAAATGGAGAATGGTTTCAGTCGTGGCAGAAAACGTCCTCTGAATTATTCTCGCGATGGCGGAAAGATGAATATGTGTTCCTTTGTTTCGGAACCAATGATGAATATCTTTTGAATGTACCTTAGGTTGTACACCTAACTTACATTAATGTATAAACCTTAAAGGCCATTTTTAATGAAATGCAAGCTTATTTCAACTTTATCTCTATAATTTTAATTATAATATATAGAGATATTAGCTTTTATTTTAGTACTAAATATTTATTGACTATGACGAGTTAATATATATAGTCGAAGGATTGAATTGTACCAGCTTAAAATGTGGTTACGATTGCTGAGAAGCTTATTCAACGAGGTTTGAAATAAGAAGAAAAAGAAGTTCCTATTTTGGCGGAAGCATGGGATAAAGGAATGCAACTTAGGGTTTTTTCGTTTTTCTCTGGAGCCCCAAAATCCCTAGTGCCAAGAGAGAGTTTTCTGCTATTTTTGAATTTTTATATTTAATAGGAGTATATTTAACCATAAAGACATTGCTAAAACTATAACAAAACCAATTATAATTAAAATGGTTGTCAATTAATAGTTCGTGGTTTTAAATGTGAAGAATTTTACCATGTGTAAGCTATTTAACATTAATTTGAGTTTATGGTATTGAAAAATTCTACAATCCTAGAACATATTATTGATCTCCAATAATGAAAAGAAGAAAAAAGTGAAAAAATACATAATAAAGCAATTTTGGTGTAACTGGAGTGTGAGGAAAAATTTCATGGTCACTAATAACACTGAATTATAAATATATTACACACTCTTTTATTCTCCCTGTTACGAGAACTTATTCATGTAAGAGAGACCTGGGTTATGAAGGCTTTGAGAAGGTTGGTGCTACTGGTATGTGAGTCTATTGACGCCTTCTAAACACCCCATAAATGGCTAAACGAGCCAACGAGTCGATAATTGATGAATTGGGAGTGCATATCAAATTAGTGATGAAGGAATTCTCAGGTACTAGAATACTTTGAGAGGCGGCCACATGTTCTGAAACATCGAGAGCCATCCAAGGAAACATGAACCGAAGACTAAAAAAATCATTTGTCCAATATGGGCAATCCTTTCGGCCAGTAAAAGATTACTCTGCCGACAAATCACATCAAAAGCTGTCGCTTCATCCTGGAAAGGGATGCAAGCCCAGAAGAAGGTTATATATATATATACAAGTTTTCCAAAACAAATTGACCTTTTTGGAAATTCAGTTTTCCACAAAATTGTTTTCTTTTTAATAAAAAATATGAGAAAGATATGGAAGCAATTTTTAAAATTAATATTATTTTTTTCAGAGTACTTAATTCTAATTAGTTTTTCATTTTTTGAGAAATTTCTCAAAAACTGCTTCAACGATTTTAATAAAATTCAACTGGTGTGATCACACGACTTTCACATAGTTTCTCACTTATTTGAAATCATCGCGATACTCCTAATTTCCACCTCCTTTCTATATTTAAATCGGATTAAAATGTATACACGACTAATAACTCATGAGACTTGATAAGTACACAAATTTAAAAAAAATCCTTACAGCAGTTTTTGAAAGAGAAAAAAAAACGAAAAATCTTTCATGTAAATGTCCCCTTCCGGTGTTCTAAATTCAACCAAAAGCTTGCTGTACTCCTTCTAGACTATATCGAGCTTAAGTTTCGAATTTCGTAGCTCTGAGACTTATGGTTGCGAAACGTAGGGGGGTACAGGATGTACAATAAATCTCAAAGAAACATGACATTAAAATGATTTTTACGGACATTTAATTATATTTAAGAAATTACGATGATAAATAGTCAAAAATGCATTCTATATTGAAAATTCGTCCCTTGTTGGATGTCATTTTCTTTCTTTTTAAGAGACCTAAACTTTTCTATTTATCCTAAAGTCGGGGGATTTTATTTTTTTATAATTGGCCAAATAAAAGGGTTGCAATCGAATCAACTTCTTTTCGAATTTCTCGATTTAACAAAAACGAGTAGCTTTATCGAATTAGCTGAAGGAGTCGGCTTTCTCGACGAGGGAGTCCGAAGACCCAAGGCACACCCTCGCTCTAAGACCCCAAGACTCAGCCAGTCTCCTCAAATGGCTGAGATTTATTATTCGTTAAAGGCCTAGAGAAGTGAATCAATCAAAGCTCTGCCCTCTTCTCGCAACCTGGTGTGGGGTTTTCATTCTCAATTAATTTTCTTTGTCCCACACAATTTTTCTTAAAAAAAATAAATAAATTCTCATTAGATAAAGTTTTATTGATTTACAATTACTTTACTACTTTAATAAAATAATAAAAACATAATAGCCAATGGGGTTCATCTGCTGTGGGTTTCGTACTTCAAAAGTAGAACGGGACCCCTTTAGAGTCGATAAAATGTGGCTGTTTAAACTACGGACAGTTTCATTGTACCTCCTAAATAAGAAACATATTTGAAATTTACAAGTTAAATCCCTTAATTTTACTAGAAATTAAAAATCGTATTAAATTTTAATTGAATTATTATTTTAGGAATGGTCGAATTTTTTGTGGGGTATTTTTTTATCATGGGGTGGAAGCTATTCTTGAAAAATCTCTTTCAGTAGAATTATGCTTTTTTAAAAATTTAATTCACCAAAAAATGACGGTGGGAGAGTGTCTCAAAATGTCATTTTTAGGTGATATTTATACCACTCGATGTTCAAAAGTTGCTAAATTCAAGTTATGAAAAAATCCCACAAATTAACACTTTTAGGTGATTGTTGGACCTGTCGGCGTCCTCTCATTTTCTCCTTATCAGCGATAAATAAGAACGAATTTGATAACACAACTATTTTGATAGATAAAAGGTTGGGAACCCTCGGTAGGCGAGTCTGACTCGCTCTTGGCCGGCTTATTTTCATTTGTTCTCCAAACCAAATTATCTTATAATAACCAAAATAAGTTTCATTCAAAGTAATCAGAGTTAGTTAAGGTTACATGGTTTTCTTACAGTCTACAGACTCTTAATTATTTTATAGAAAATGAACAATAGTACGTACACTCACACTAAGCTCTTACTTGAATTTTTAGAGATTTTTAAATTCAAAGGTTAGGAAATTAAGGGGTGGACCCACGCTATAGTTTTTTCATCTGTCAGCCAAGCTAATTATATGGTAGCCAAAATAATTTTCATCGAAATTACTTAAAAAGCTATATTTTTAATTTTTACAGATTTTTAAATTCACTATTACTGACGGGGGAGGGGGGGGGGCGTGAGGCGTAATTCAAAACACCAAATAACTTTAAAGTAAAAGGAAACTTTCCATTTCCCGATTCGAAATCAAAATCCTTCTTCTAACTGAAAGGCGATGTTTCGCTTGAGTTTCAAAATTCGCTCTTCAGCTTACCATCGCTGAAATAAGAAGAGGTTCACAGACAAAAACGAACTTGCAAGCAGACCAATTGTTTTTTGGGTTCTTTTTGCGATCTGAGAATCAGAAACCCCGTTTTTTTATTCGTCTTTTCTTATTTCATTTTGAATCGACGAAGCGAAAGTTAGCTCGAATAACCTTCGAGATATGGTAGAAGACCACATAGTTTGGAATTCTCGAGTGAGGAATATAATACTTGCACTTATAATATATAATATATGTTATATTCTAAGTGAAAGTAAAAACAAAATGAGTTTATTTTAGAAAATTTAAAAAGGGTGCTCTAATTACTTGCAATTAACAGAATTGTGCGACAGGCCAGGGAACCTTCAACTCTTCAAGATAAATGGGCAGCTCAAGTTGTAGCCTCTCTAACCACTTGCTGATTGGTCATCAATAACATTTGTGTACACATGACACAAATGAGCGGTCGCCATTGAAGGCGCTAGCCAACTACTCCACCGAAAATTCAAGTTTTGTGTATATATTAAACTACTTCCTCTGAAACAGAAAACTCGGGCTCCCATGTCGAAACGTGTCAGAGGGAGAGTTTGGCAAAATGTCAGAACGATTGCTTTAATACTATTTCTAATTGTTGGTGAAGATGAATGAATTCAAGTAGAACTAGACACTCGATGACGTCACAAATGCACCAAGCGTATTCAAATCTCTATATCCTATGACTGAGACAGAAGGATGAAGAAGAAGTAGTAATCTGATTTAAATAACCATTTTCTGTGTTATTTATTTAATAAAAGAATAAACAAAGGCAGACTGATTTTATGGTTATTTTAATTTAGATTTCATTTGCGTTTTGACATTCAATGATATTCTTATTCAGACTTCTTTTTTAGTTAGATAGAATCTTTTATATTGATATTATAGAAAACCCCCAAGGAAAACACCAACTTTTGAAACGTCTCTGATATCTAATAAAGTTTTCTTTTGTCTTACATTTCAGCAAATTCTGAATGATGTCATCTTTTCTAAGATTGTATAAATTTCTAAGACAACCGATGCAGGAAAATATGCCCTGGGTCGCCCAAAGAAAAACTATAAAATTCCAAATCCAAAGATTAATAATTAAGAGAAAAAAATAAACTTGTGTCTGCATCACACGACTCTCAGTTTCAACCGTTCTTTGATAAAAAAATTCGTTAGTGCCTTTTTGAGAAACTAAGATAATGGGGTACTTTCAGTTGTCTGATTTGAACCACAATCTTTAGGTATTTTTTTAAAATCAGTACCTAGCTTAAGTTTTCCTCTGCAGCTTAGCATTTTTGAGATATAGTGTCGTTCGCATCTTGATAGGCAGAATAATAGAATAATTTACTATATAATATAATATAGTTTAATAGTTAATGATAACTTGATAAGCATATCAATTTAAAAAATAATTGGAGCCGTTTTTGAGAAAATTGGATAAATTCAAAAATCTTTAAATCAAGGGTTATGTCAGATTGTCCGATTTCAACCAAAAGTTTACTGTACTCCTTCTAGTCCATATCAATCTTAAGTTTTGAATTTCATTATTCTGTGACTTAACATTGCTAGACTTAGGGCCAGTTGTATGTCGGTTGGTAAACTTTAAACGTTGGCAAAGGTAAGGATGGACGATGAAAGTGCCAGTCATCTGATTGGCAGGCACTTTCATCTGATTGCCATCCCAGCCTTTTACCCTTGCCAACGTTTAAAAAGAGTTTACCAACCGACATACAACTGGCCCTTAGGTCGGTTGTATGTCGCAAAGTAAATGCTTGTGTCTGTCATCTGATTGGATTCCCAGTGCCTCCATTTACCCTCTACCGTTTGTTAGTGGTAAAAAGCATTTACTTTGCGACATACAACCGGCCCTTAGGGTGGTACACACACATGCAAAAATGTAAACCATCCAATGGGCTTTTATTCACTTTTTAGGTTCTGGGGACCATAAAACACCTTTTTTGTTCTAAATCTGAATTTAAATTAAAGGAATCGTTTACTTCCACCTAGAGGTTAGAAAATGAAATTTAGTTTTATAAGCATGGAGACAAAAGCCTTTGAAAGTGTCATGACTCCGGGAGAGGAATGCAAAACTTCCACAAAAATATTAGTTTCGATAAATTTGCCTGTCACAGCCAATGGAATTTCCCACAAAGGCAAAAGAAATTTTTTTCCTGAAGACTTTTTAAATGAATGTATTTTTTTTAACGACTGGCTTATCAAGTGTCATATGTCCTTAATTGCTGGATATAAATTTATTCTCATTGAAATTAAGGTATAAGGTTGGTTAGGCGTGCCACTAATATAGATTTTAAGCTACACTTCGCGTCGGCTAAAAGAAGTTCAGCCAACTTTTGGTTCAAATCGGAAGTACACCGTGTTATATTAAAATTCATTGTTTTTTACAATTTTCTTAAAATTGACTCGAACGATTTTTTACAAAATCACTGTTCTTATCAAGGATCATTCTTTAGTGTCGCAAAATTTTAATCCAATTGAACTCGAGGTTTTATATATTCTTAATGGGTAAACTATATCTTGATTTGAATTAATGGAGGGGAGTTGATAGTTGATATGAGGCTTTTTGCGGAATTACTGGTGAGTCATAGGGAAATGAAATTTAAATTAGATTTGGGTATCTTAACAGCTAGAGGGAATTCACACACATTTGGTTGAAATTGGTCAACCCGAGTAGCTTGTTATTTCTGGTCTTTTTGGTTTCTTAAGAGGGTGATTTCAAAAAACTGGATATTGTAGGTGAAAGACTTGGTGCACAAACCACATGCTTTTTTTCTTCAACTTATGATTCATGATTGAATGATGGAATGGTATACTTGCTATGGTTCACTCCCCGCTGTATCTCTCTCTCTTCCCTTAAGATATTCATTAGAATTGGGTCAGGCTATAGAAAATGCCGCCTGTCCCTTTGCGATAATCACATTATTCCGACCCTCGCTTTGTTTACCTGCCTATCTAGTTGTCGCAGCCTACAACTCACCAACAGATGAGATCATGCTCATCAGAAGGGAGTTCTTTCCCTAATCTCGGCCATTGAATAGACAGTAATTAAAGGTACTTCCCATTTGGAATATACCCGAAAAAATAAGAAACATGAAAACGATTCTTTTTAATGCTTGGGGTATCCGAAATAGTGCTTTAGGGTTAATCAGAAGTCGCGCGCATAGGGATCTTTTCAAAAATGCAAGGGCCTGATTACTTAGAAGTCACTGTTCTCTTATCTCAAAAAACATTATTAAACAATCCACGTGATTTTATCATTTCTATTATACAACAAAAAATATATGTAATTTTAATCGTACAAAAAAAATTAAGTTCTTTTTTTAGTTTTTCCCAAAATTCGTAAAAACAGTTAAAATCTCTGCAAATCTGAGCAAATTCTTGGTGTTAGAGTCCGGTAGAAAACTTGATGTTGTAAATTTTCACCCATTATATTTTGTGGAATATTAGTTGTTAAAAATAAATATTGGAGACTAAACTTCAAGGAATAACAGACTACACTAAATTTATTTAATCCGCTCTTATTTTCTAAATATATTATATAATAACTGTCTATAAAATTCTGCTTTCTTTTCTTGATCTGTTTTCAGAATAATAGCGCGCACATGAAATATGACCATTCACCTCCAAGTTGGCAAGTTTTTTTCATAATTAATGCTGTTATGTTAGGTCTAATTATTGGTTTGAGTCTCTTCGTATGTTTTTTGGGAAAACTAATAAGTGTATCTCTCTTGACTTAATACAAATAAACGCCTATATATAATTTTGTTATTTGATAGAAACTATAATTTCGAAAGCTTTACTTCATCTTCACTCTTTCTTTTAAATATTATATTTGTTTCCTTTGCATAAGTACTCTCGAATGAAGTGGTTCATTCACATCCCAAAATCTCAACAGACTGAGTTGTTGAGATGTGAATGAACCACTTTTTCCTAAGGTAAACCTCGGACGAGAAAACCGATCTCGTATTGCGCAAGACCTGAATCAGGCCTCTGCAAACTATAGCCTCTATCAGAAATAAAAGTATATAATATAGGTGTATGTTTATTTGTATCAAGTAGGGGACACATTGATTTCCTTTTAATAATCACCAACTCTGCTACTCTCGACAAGAAAATCTTTTCAAATTACATCAAGTTTTCCTTAGGCCGCCTCATTTTTTGTATTCCAATGGCCTGGTATTCACGGATCATAGATGGAAAGTTATTTTCGTTCATTCTTCATATATATGGGGAATTCTAAGCCAAATCGGACGGTTTGAAAAATTTTAATTTTTTATTTCCTTCATTTTTTTTGACATGCCCCCAGTACTCACACACGCCACTCTTCCTGGTAAATTTTGTAGATTTTTTGAAATCCACCCGATTTAAAAGATATCGGAAAATTTCGATTTTCCCTCCTAACTTCTTCTAAAGTGTTCCGAATTTTTAATTTTTTTAAATTTATTTTTTTAAATACTTTCTAGAAAAAATACAAAAAGAACTATTTAAAGTGTTTTTATATGTGATTTTTGAGTTTGAAAAATTTTAATCTTGATTTTGAAACTGGATGTAAGTAATCTCCAATTTTTTTCTTAATTTTTTTATTTTATAGTAAACTTCTATTCATTCTATAGGTAAGACCGGGTTGATAGTGGTTCTATGATAATTATTACTATTTTTTTTCGATTTTCGATTTTTTATTTTTATTTTCTTTCAACAAACTAAAATAGGTACTAATAATTTATTTTAAACACCTGTTAACGATAAATATCAATTCAAAATAAGTAAAATAAAAAAAGAGAACTCAATACCAAAATGTGGTTTTAAAAATGGTTAATAGCAAATAAAATTTTTTCGAAAATTTTGAAAAATCTAAAAAAAATAGTAATTATGATAGGATCACTATCAACCCGGTCTTAAAATTTGTAGAATGAATAGAAGTTTAAAATAAAAAATTATCAAACAAATTGAACAGTACATACAGTTTCAAAAACAAGATTAAAATTTTAAAAATAAAAAATCGCATATAAAAACACTTTAAATAATTTGTTGTATTTTTTTTTAAGTACCTATGTAAAAAACAAAAATTTCAAAAAAAATTGAATTTGGACCATTTTTGAAGAAGTTATGAGCGAAAAATCGAAATTCGATATCTTTAAACCAGTGATCAAAAAGATTTCAAAATTTACCAGGAAGAGTTTTTTGATGGGTACTCAAAAAATGAAGGAATTAAAAATTTAAAATTTTTCAAACCGTCCGATTTTGCGTGGAATGCCTATATAAACTATGTTGACAATTTCGAGTTGGTGCCTAATATTATGTTGTTTCAAAAGTTTTGGCCGTTTTTATGAATCTACTTCAAGCTGTAATATCTCAGTGAATACTTATTCAATTTAATCGAAATGAGCGCCATTTGAATCAGTGCACTTTTGCCAACGTAACACAAGTCTATTAATTAAAAATTGGGTGCTCAGGATTCGATGAAGACGACGAAGGACGTTTTTGCCTGGTCCTGATTGGCGAAGGTTCTACCGGTGAGAAAGTCATCTAAGTGCTTGAAAAGATGGTAGTCAGTTGGCGAGAGGTCTGGGGAGTATGGTGGGTGAGGCAGAATTTCGACGCTCAATTCGTTTAATTTTCGACGGTGATTTGTGAAACGTGCGGACGGGCGTTGTCGTGGAGCAGAATCGGACCTCTTCTGTTGGCAAGTGCTGGCTGCTGCTGACGCAATTTTCGGTACATTTCGTCGATTTCCTCACTATAGGACTCTGCTGTGATGGTTTGGCCTGGTTGCAGAAATTTATAATGAATCACACCAGCCGCTGATCACCATACAGTAACCAGTCTTTTTTTGGTGGATTTTCGCCTTTGGGAAATGTCTGGGTGGCTCATCGGTATCCAACCACTGTCCTGAACGTCTCCTGTTGTAGAGGATCCACTTTTCATCATACGTGACGATCCGATCCAAAAAAGGATCGTTTTGGTTGCGCAAAACAAAAGAAAACAGACCTCGAAACGTGACAATTTCTCTCGATCGTTCAAATCGTGGGGCACCCACTTTTCGAGCTTTTTGACCTTTCCAATACGTTTTAAACCATCAAAAACCGCATGGGAGCTGACGCCCAGTTCTTCCGCCCCACGCACCGCTTGTGATGGGTCAGTCTCCACCAGGGTCCTCAAATCCTCGTCCTGGATTACTCTAGGTCGACCACTTCGGGGCTCATCTTCGAGGCTGAACGAAATTTCGCAAACCAACGACGAACAATGCGTTCATTAACACTATCATTGCCAAATGCCTGGTTAATTTTTCGGGCTGTTTCGGCAACGCTTTGGTTCAATTTGAATTCGTAGAGAAAAATTGGCCAAAAATCGCCTAACGACATCATATAGTACTATCCAAGGTACATATTACTTAACTTCCTAGTAATAGCCTGAAAAGAGGCAAAAAAAATAAAATTTGGAAAAAAATTAACAGCATCACTGTATAGAGTATAAAATTCTCTATCGATCAGTATACACCACGACACAGTAGAATAAATATTTATTGAGATATGGAGCTACAAAAACCACATGATATTAAAACGGACAAAACTTCTGAAACAACCTAATAATATTACATTATTTCACATCTGGTCGACAAGAGGGTAGTCTGCAAATGACTCAGCTGCTTCATTTCAACAGCCCTATGAAGTCATCCATCTTAAAAACTATCCAAGGTACATATTACTTAACTTCCTAAACCTAACACTTTAAGCAGGATAGGGTGTTTATTTAGGTATTTCGACATTTCCTGTTCATATTTTTATTAATCCAAATTTTCTCAATTTTCTTTTCATTTGAAATTTAAATTTTATACGTATAAAATCTACTACTTACAGTGAATATTCAGTTATAGCAATTAAAAGTGCATTTCAATAATATAAAACTATAATTATCATTATCCTTGAGAATAATTAATCGATGACTTTGGACCATAGCAAACAGGAAAAAAACAAACAAACAAGTTATTGAGTATTTGAACTGAACAAACCAAAACAAACCAATTAGACAAGAATAGAATAAAAACAAATGATGATCCAAAATAAAGGAAAATAAAGACAATACTAATAGAACAAGACATCATAAATCCAGAACAACACCACAAGTCCAAAGGACAGCGCTGATACAAGACAGATGAAAGCACACTCTTTCCTAAACATAAGAGAATAGAGAGAAGGCAATAGAAAAATTAAAAGAAATATTTAAAAGACTCGGCACGCTTTCTGAAAATTCCAGTGATTTGGTGAATATTTTATCAGAGAACTGTTTGAGCTGGAAAATAGAAACTTTCCATAAAAGTGCAATTTATATTAATATAAATTAGTGTACCTAATTTTAGCTCCTTAACTACAATTGTTTGATAGCTTTTATTTGAAAACTCTATTTTCCTCCATTTTTTTAACAGAAAATTATCAAGCCCAAAATCAATTGTTTTAGATAAACAATGATTTTGGAACTAGAATGAACTTTATATGACCTTTTCTTACGTTATCGTGGGTTTTCGGAATCCAGGAACAACAAATTTTATATTTTACTTTTTTAAAGTAAAGAAATTTTTTTTTAATAGAAAATACTAGGTAGGTTTCACATTAATAAAAGATCAGGACACTGTCCTTTGTGAACTCCTGAAGATGGGCTTATACCCCGAAATATATATAGATTATAGAGTCGTGCTAAACAAGCATCTGATCTTTTATTTATGTGAAATCTACCTAGTATTTTATACTTAAAACATTTTTTAAAAAGTTTCAAAAAAAAAAAAAATTTCAAAAAAACTTGACTTTATTTAATATGTATCACCAAGAACCTACACCATTCTCCCTTAACAAAATTTTACTTTTTTAGTTAATAAAGGCACATACTTCCAATAATCATTGACCAACTTCTGTTTATTCGCAAACATATATCCGTAACAATTCGAGTGGAGATATGGGCTTGCAACCCACTTTATCCTTGACGGTCACTGACCAAAGAACTAACCCTGACTGCCCCCACATGTCCCACTTCCGATATCTATAGAATCGAATGATTTTCAAAGCTTTTCAAAGCCGTTTGCTATAATTTCATTTATTCATCTAATGTATTTGTTAACTTGAACAGAAAAAAAAATCTCTAAATATGGTAAAACCGAGGGGTGATCCGCGATTGGAAGTAGGTGTACACCTCTTTGGAAGTATTTTGGAAGTCCTTGGTAATATTCGGAAGCACTTGGGAATATTTGGAAGTACTTGGGAATATTTGGAAGTGTTTGGAAATATTTGGAAATATTTGAAAGCACTTGGAAATATTTGGAAGTACTTGAAAATATTTGGAAGCATTTGAGAATATTTGGAAGTACTTGGGAACATTTGGAAGTACTTGGAAACGAACTGGAGTAGACGACATCATTGAACGCATTGCAAAACAAAAGTGGAGATGGGCT
Source organism: Forficula auricularia (assembly GCA_024734495.1). Classification (NCBI taxonomy): domain Eukaryota; kingdom Metazoa; phylum Arthropoda; class Insecta; order Dermaptera; family Forficulidae; genus Forficula; species Forficula auricularia. The sequence continues at coordinate 2,848,755 of JALMQS010000030.1, read as the reverse complement.
GGACATATCGCTAGAATGGAAGATGGCAGATGGACAAAGAAACTCCTTGAATGGAGGCCAAGGGAGGATAAGCGAAACCGAGGTAGACCTCCCACACGATGGACAGACGATATAAGAAGAATATCGACAAACTGGATCAAAGTTGCAAAAGATCGAGAAGACTGGAAGAAGAAGAAGAAGAAGCTCGACTGAACAGACACCATGATAGTATCTGTAGTACAGGGAAACGTTTCTTCGATGAGCCAGGAAGTCGATTGAGCTAGTTAGGACCGGGTCTCCAATTAGTTTAATTGCTCGCCTGTTACATTTTGTCACAAATCTGAGATACCCCCTCCCCCCTTACTATGTGACGTAATTTAATAAATTATATACGACCCCTTTGGAGGAGGCCTATGTTCAGCAGTGGACAAGAAAAAGGGCTGATTGATGATGATGATGATGACTTGGAAATTTCTGAAAGCGCTTGAGAATATGTACTTGGAAATATTTGGAAGTTCATAGAAATATTTGTAAGTTCATGGAAATATTTGGAAGTTCGTGGAAATATTTGGAATTACAAGTGGAAGTAGGTGTACAGCATATTAGGTCGCGGTTCACCCCTCGGGTAAAACCAACCAGTAGTGATTGCTAAGTCAGCAAATACTGTAAAATAAGAAGGGTGACTTTTTCATAACGAAATGCCATTTAATTTAGAGAATTTTGTCATGGATATTTCTGCGTACTTAAAAAGTTTGATTAATTTCCTGTCTCTAAAGAACTCACATAACACACATATTTTCTTCAGGGTACTGCAAGTATGCGAAAAACAATTCAACATCAAAAGTATAGATCTGATATATCCCATAGCGGAGACTTCTAAGATTCTCATTTTGAATTCAAATAAAATTCTCTTTACTTTTTAACCGACTTCAAAAAAGGGAGGAGGTTCTCTATGCGACTGATTTTTTTTTTTTTTGTGCCTATGTTACCTCATATCTCCGCCAATTCTGAACCTTGATTTTGAAATTTTTTTTGCAGTGGGTCCAGTCTACCTTCCGGTGGGTCCCATTTTTTCTTCGGCATAGACCTTTTTCGTTAGGTTTGTTCAGGACTAACTTCTTTGTTTATGAACCGATTTCGATGATTCTTTTTTTATTGGAAGGGGGTATCTTAGGGGTAGTGCACATATTAATTTGGTCAAGTTCTGATAATATAGATCACTATTAATAACATCACTAAAAAGAGGAAAATAAAATAATTTTTAAGAAAAAAATAATTTTTAAGAAAAAAATAAAAACCGACTTCAAAAAATTAAATGCAACAAATAAAATACACTAAAAGGTATAAAATAATTATTATCTTATTTAGTTACAACTAAACGACGAAATATTAACATGAAATTACTTTTGAAGTCGGTACCAAACAAACTATAGGTACCTATAAGCGAGCGTACCCGCCAAACGTACTAAGTAAGATCCGTCGAGTGCGATTCATAGTAGTACATGTTTTGCACCTACTTCCAAAAAGTAATTTCATGTTCCCAATAGCCCCAGATCGTTTAGCTGCTAAATATCAACAATGATAATAATTATTTTATACCTTTTAGTGTATTTTTATTTGTTGCATTTAATTTTTTTTGAAGTCGGTTTTTATTTTTTCTCCAAAATTATTTTTTTATTTTCTCTTTTTAGTGATGTCGGCAAACTAGTGATCATAACATCAGAACTTGACCAAATTGATATGACACCATCCCTAAGACACCCCTTTCTTTCGGATAATTAAAGAACCATCGAAATCGGTTCATCGGCAAAGAGGTCGGGTCTCAAGCAAACCTAATAAAAAAGGTCTAATACCTATGAAAAAAAAATGAAGAAATGGGAGCAATCGGAAGCTGGACCGACCGCAATGCAAAATTTCAAAAATCGGTCGATAATTGGTCGTGCGTGAGCATATATAGGCACAAAAAATCAGATCAAATAAGAAGAACCTCCTCCTATTTTGAGTCGGCCAAAAATGTACCTACATTCAAAGAAATTAAATGCGACAAATAAAATACACACTAAAAAGTATAAAACAATTATTCTCTTATTGAGTGACAGCTGCACGACGAAATATTAACATGAAATTCACTTTTTTTAAGTCGGTGCCAAACATATACCTTTTATGAATCGCCGCTCGACTGGGACTTCTTACTTAGCACGTTTGGTTGAAGTTTTTTCGCTCGCCTTTATAGGTATAGTTTGCTTTTGGCACTGACTTAAAAGTAATTTCATGTTAATATTTCGTAGTTTAGTTGCAACCAATATAAGATAATCAATTATTTTATACCTTTAGGTGTATTTTATTGCCATTTAATTTTTTTGAAGTCGGTTTTATTTTTTTCTTAGAAATTATTTTTATTGGATTATTCAACTAGACACGGCTCTTGTAGATCAAGTTTCTCAACCTTTTGTAGAGCGATGAACCCTAGAGCACTTGGATTTATTACTGAGGAACCCCCTGGCACAGAAATATGAAATATTTAATTTTTCGTCAAAATATCAACATCATGCTACTTTTATAACTTCCAACATACTAACGTACTTACTTTGGGTTTTACAAAAACGTGCATTTTAAATTACAATACCTAACATTTTTATTTTTAACCGACTGAAAAAGAGGAGGAGGTTATTATCAATTGTCTGTTTTTTTTTTTTGGGGGGGGGGTTTGAACATCTGTTTCTCTTTACCATGGGGACCGATTTGGATGATTTGTTTTTGCATTGGGTTTTAGTCTCATACCCGGTCGTTATGTTTCTCTCATTGGTGTTGACCTTACTTTGTTAGGTATGTCTACGCATAACTTCTTTGTTTATGGACCGATTTCGATGATTCTTTTTTTATTGGAAAGGAGATACCTTAAGGATGGTCCAATATTAATTTGGTCAAGTTCTGATGATATGATCAATGACAAAATAACGGAAATCTTCAATTCTTATGAGCAAATAATCGAAATTATAATAAATAAAATCTTTTATAAAAAAAAAATCTAAATACGATCATTTTAAACTGGCTAACCATTCGAGATAATTTCTGTATTAATGAATTGAATTTTATTATCAATTTCTGATTCCTTCTTACGAGATGCATGCAAGGTATTATCATAAGTCACTATTCTTAACATCACTAAAAAGAGAAAAATAAAAATAATTTAAAAAAAAACCGACAAAAAAATAATAAGAACTCAAAAATCAAATAAAATGCACTAAAAGATATAAAATAATTGACTTATTTAGTTACAACTAAACGATGAAATTGTTACATGAAATCACTTTTTGAAGTCGGTGCCAAACAAGCTATATAAGCGAGCTTACGCGATGTAGTCTTCATTACCCGCCAAACGTACTAAGATCCGTCGAATGCGATTCATAAAATCATAGAGTATATAGAGAGGAAGGCTTGCGTATCTGGAAACAGCACTCTCTAATAAGTCGATTTCAAACTCTTAGTCCATAAGAGCCATTCCAGGGGTGTTCACTCCTCACTGGTCACCATTAATTTTTTTAATTAAATAACAATCCTGCATCGGTTTTTAATAAATTAAATAAATAATATACTAATAAACTAATTTTTAAAATTAAAAAACAATTAACAAAATAAAAGATAATAGAGAAAAATGTAAACAAACATTTTTTTATTGAGATTTTTTCATCTATCGAATAATTACTTTATTTAGAGAAAGATCAATTAAGATGAGGTTTAATCAGTTTCAGACCCATGGAATCGACTTTCTAATCACTCAAAAACTTGTTAATAGAGTTTGTTTCATCAAATTAGTGTAGAGCCGTTTTGAAAATAGAACAAAGACACAAATATATCAATCTTAGATATTATTAAATGAGCACCTCTCAGATTGATTTATTTTGGTATGTTGCAAAAGTAAAAACATTTACATTGCGACATACAATATTTTATCATTTGACTCAGGTATTAAAATGTATATACAAACAAATATATATATACAATTTTGGTAACAGATTTTAACTTAAAGAGGTAGATAGATAGATATAATTAAGTTTTTCATCTTAATAATTTGAAAATCAATCTTAATTAGATTGAATATTAAATTTTCATTTAAAACATAAGTATTATAGCATTTGTGAAATATTTAATATTCTCATCTTCTTGAGGCATCAGAAGACGTAAGTGTTATTATCCAAATCTCTTACATATATTCTAATGATGTTCAACTAACTCAGTCAATTGGGTTTTCTCATACTTTCCCATGCAAAAATTTAATGTACAAATGTAAATAAAAATTACAAAAAACTTATTGCCAAAATTAAAGTAAAAAAAAAACCCATATATTATGTAAAAAAAATCTACTGGGGTCCATTTAAAAATATACCTTTTTCTTTTCATTATTAAATTTAAAATCTACTCGTTCTTTTGGATTGCCAAATATTTTTGTATCATTCATATATATTTTTTTCTGGCCTCTTAAAATTAAAAAAAAAAAACTAATAGTCGAATGGTTAGTACATGCCTCGTAATCAAGGCTTCTTGGGTTTCCCCGCCTCCACCCACTATAAAACAATCTCATTTTAGTCAGAATCCCTACATATTTGAAATTAACTAAAATATATAAATATGTATGGTTAGAATCAGAATAAATAAAAAAAAAGCAAAAAAAAAAAAAAAACATTTCACCAAGCCCGATTTTAAAATTTAAATACTTATACTTGTCTTCACGTCTGTAAAATCAATTAATTTTTCTTCTTTTTCATGCAAATGTGAACCGCCGAAAGAACATAGCAGCTCGTATACGCTAAAAACTACATAGAGACCCTTATGGAATTTTTCTCTCTCTATATACTCTATGCATAAAATGTATATGTTTGGCTGGCTTTGAAAATTTGATTTATCTAACAATTTCATCGTTTCGTTGGCAACTAAATACAAGACAAAATTAACATACCTTTTAGTGCGTACTTTGAGTTCTTATTATTTTATTTGTTGCATTTTATTTTTTTGAAGTCGGTTTTTTTCTGAATAATATTGTGTAAATTTTTTTGATAATAGTGTTGATTTTTAATCCCCTTTCGGTCGAACAAGTTTTTTTACAAATTCAATATACTCATAAAATAATATTCTCATCTATGATTTGAAAAACATCATTATTTCAAACGTCATTAATAACAAAATAATAATAAAACAATTTAAACCTGATGTTTTCATTCATTTCTTTTTAATATTTTTAACTTAATCAATTGTATTATAAGAAAAGTTACGAGAACTTGCGAGCAACAAAAAGGTACCACTCGAATGACAAATAGATGAAGTGTTCATCCCTAATTCTTGAAATCAACATAGTTTTACTTTGTTCTCGCGGGTATACTAGATAAGGTGTCGTCATAGATTCCATGCGACTCACCATAATCGGAGTTAACCAAGCCCAACATAAAATCATAAACTTCCTTCACTTCTTTAGATATTTGTTATATTACTTGAGATATATTAATTCCCTTTTTCGAAATATGAATTGTACATTTGTACAATACATTGAAGCTTTTTTCTTAGTGTAGAAATTCACTAAAAGCGCAATCATAAGCTCAAACTATATGAGATCAAAAAAAAAAAAATGAAGTTTCGAATAATTAAACTCTTCATCTCATATTTTCGTAAAAACAGAAGACTCTATCTCTCATTTATTTTTTTAACCTAAAATAAAAACAAATTACTGTTACCAACGACTACGAAATCTTTTATTCAACTAATTATTTTTCTTGAACAACAAATATCACTAAATTTTTAATATCATTTTATCCGCGGTCCGAGACAATTTTTTTTCTTCAGGTTGGTCATCTGACTTAGGCTCTAAATTTTAGTATTTTGACACCTATTTCTTTGCCAAATTTTTGAGGGGTCGGCGCTACTACTAACTATTATTTTTGTTTTTCTATTTTTCTTTTTTATTGACTCCTAGGCGCGGGAAACCCTCCTTTGTGGAGCCCTGGGGTTCCACGGAATAGATTGAGATTACTTTAAATTGAAAGCTTATATTCTAGATAGTAGAATACATATCTTATTCTTCATTTTGTTAGGTCAAAATGAGAAATTATTATGAGATATATAATTTTTGTATTTATGAAATCAATATAAATATTTCTTCCTACTCGACGAACGGATGTTTTCAAGCTCTCACTTTACCTCAATATTTTCGGGGAGCTGGAAAATAGCAAGAATTCAACCAATAAAAAAAGGGAGATTCTTCAAATGTAGCCAATTATCGTCCGATCGCCATAAGTTCGGTTCTTTCTAAAATCATGGAAAAAATAATTAATGAGCAAGTTCTTCACCATTTAGAATCTAATAATTTAATCCATGATAGACAATACGGCTTTAGACAATTTCGGTCCACCGGCTCAGATATGGAATAAAGCACTAGAGACTGGTAAAGAGACTTTCGTAATAGGCTTAGACATTTCAAAGGCCTTCGACCAGGGCTGGCATAAAAATCTTCTTGCCAGATTACCTGCAGTTGGACTCCCCCGAGCCTCTGCGGGTTGCTTGAGAGCTTTTTCTCAAACCGCTCTATTAAAGTCGAGGTTGATGGAATATCATCCTCGTCCTTCATCACCAATGTTGGAGTCCCTCAGGGCTCAGTCAGCTTTCTCCTACACTCTCTTACTATCTATATTGGCTTCGACCTTTTAGACTTCACCCTCCAATCCAATACATTGTTAGGCTGACGATAGCACCCTCCATAATGCTCAATCTCATTGCCAAACAATCGCGCATAACTATAGTTTCCTCGTTAAATTTAGATTCCAATGCAGCTTTAAAAATTGGGATCTCTACAACTTGGTAAAACTGCAATGCTGGCAAAACGCAATCGTTTGTCTTTTGATTCGAGCTCATTGGAGATTCCGTGATAAAATATCAATGCTGAGGCCTCACCTTGGGTTCTGGCCATATCTTGGAATGACCATTATTAATCTCGTAGCGAAAAGCTGCAGCATGAAAGCTTTGGCTTTCTTTTCCGAACCAAACGCTTGTTCGCATTTCACTCAACTCCTTATATTATAAAAGGCCTCGAATTCGCTCCCGTCTTGAATATTGCTCGCATTTGTGGAGAGGGGCCGCATGCACTCTTAGATGCAATTCAGAGGCGGGCTATCGGACTTTAAGGCGATCCTGCTTTAACTGACGACTTTCCTCGACTCCCCAGCCCATTTCTAGATCTGTTCCGCCTTTCTCTTTTTTATAGATACTACCATGGCTTTTTAACCGACTTCAAAAAAAGGAGGAGGTTCTCAATTCGTCTGATTTTTTTTGTATCTTATGTTATTCGATTTTTTCGCCAATTGTAAACCGATTTTGATGATTTTTTTTGCATTGGGTTCAGTATACTTCCCGATTGGTACCATATTAATTTGGCCATGTTCGGATGATATGATAAATGATAAAATAGCGGAAATCTCCAATTCATATGAGCAATTAATCGAAATTATAATAAAATCTTTATAAAAAAAAAACAATCTTAAAATGTTCATTTACGTTTCGAGAGAATTCCTCTATTTATGAATTGAATTTTATTATCATTTGTGATTCATTCATACGATCTCTTATTAGATGCATGCAAGGTATTATCTTAAGACTCACTATTGTCAACATGATCATATATGTTTAATTGTTTATTAAATAAATATTATAAATGAAATTCCTAATCATTATAATATTATATTGGAAGGAAAATTTCTTTTCTGAAAAATTACAACTGTGTAGATCATCTTTCTAAATTTTGAAGTTTTTCATTTTGTAGCTTATACGATAATTTATAACAATTTAACAATTTTTCTTTACTTTTTTATAGAAGTTTAACTTTGCAAAGGTTCACCTTCCGTGATCAAAATTATGAAAATAAATATATAAATAATAAGACGGATAAGTGCGAGTCGGACCACCGTATGTCGAGAGTTCCGTACCCGTCTATAAGTCTTAAAATACTTGAAATATCGAATTCTTGTTTATTTATGTTGATTTAGTTTTTAATTAGCTATTTTCATACTTAACCACGGTTCAAATATTTAACCACGATTCAAATACTTAACTCGCTGTTTATATACTTTCCTTGTTGATTTCATATTTAATTAGCTGTTTTCATACTCAACTCAAGTTTAAATACTTAACTCTCATTTTTCTTAGTTAACTCCTCGTTTTCTTAATTAACTTGCTGTTTACATACTTACCTTGTTGATTTCATATTTAATTAGCTGTTTTCATACTTATCTCACTGTTTAAATACTCAACTATCCATTTTCCTACTTACCTCTTCGTTCTCATACTTAACCTTAAGTTTAAATACTCAACTTCCCGTTCTCATACATTTCAAAAAAAGGAGGAAGGTCTCAATTCGACTGAATCTCTGTTATTCGATTTCTTCGCCAATTGTGAACCGATTTTGATGATTTTTTTCATTGGGTTCAGTATAGTTTCTGATTGGTTCCATATTAATTTGGTCAAGTTCTGATGATATGATCAATGACAAAATAGCGGAAATCTCCAATTCATATGAGCATATAATCGAAATTATAATAAAAAATATTTTATAAAAAAAACAATCTTAAAACGTTCATTTAAAACCCGCTAACGTTTCGAGAGAATTCCTCTATTTATAAATTGAATTTTATTATCATTTTGTGATTCATTCACACGAATCTTTCTCTTACGAGATGCATGCAAGGTATTATCTTAAGTCTCACTATTGTCAACATCACTAAAAAGAGAAAAATAAAAATAATTTTTAGAAAAAAAAATAAAACCGACTTCAAAAAATTAAATGCAACAAATAAAATAATATGAACTCAAAAATAAAATAAAATGCACTAAAAGGTATAAAATAATTATCTAATTTAGTTACAACTAAACGTCGAAATTGTTACATGAAATGACTTTTTGAAGTCGGTGCTAAACATAAACATTTTATGAATCGCACTCAACGGATCATATCTAGTACGTTTGGCGGGTAATGAAGACAACATCGCGTAAGCTCGCTTATATAGTTTCTTTAGCAGCGACTTCAAAAACTGATTTCATGTAACAATTAGGACGTTTAGTTGTAACTAAATTAGAAAATTATTTGATTACTTTTAGAGCATTTTATTTTATTTTTGAGTTCCTATTATTTTATTTGTTGCATTTAATTTTTTTGAAGTCGGTTTTGTTCTGACGAGATATAAAATCGATAATCCTACCAAAGGCTTCATTTGGGCGAAATACACGATTTCCTAAGATTCAACACCCCTACGCGTTTAAATTAGATACTAATCGAACAACCGCATGCGCCAATTCGTTTATCTCTATGACTTCTAGAGATTGAAACTCTCTTACTCCTACCGTCTTCCAAACAACTTATAACGTTCAATCTTTCAAGACCCCCATCCGCAGATACCTTCGACTTCTACCCAATCCCTAAATCTCTTCTTATCTTCACGATACAAGGGTCCACTGCGGGCTAGAGAGGTTGCACCTTTGTGATGCAACTTCTTCTTGTATCAATATCATTATAAAAATAAAAAAAAAATGGCGGATTCCAGCTTGTGTGAAAAATTGTGAACGTAAAATAATGCATGGTCGTGAATAGAAAGCCATCTTCTTGCTTACTTCTTCTTAGCTTTAGAACCCTTTATGCTCTTGGGACTAAGATTCTCAAAGCTTTCTTTGAGGGCAAAATTTTCCTTATTTTGAGAGGAGATGGATGAAATTGTAACGTCTACCATTGACAATTATTCACACATTTTCAAGGCGTTTGATCCAAACTAAAAGTCTAGAATACTTCTATTGCGCCTAAATATTAGACAACATTATATTTTTTAGATAGTGTCTGTCTATCAGCATTGTATTACTAATAACTAAATAAGACACATTCTTAAAATTTGTATGTTATATCTAGTCATATTCTTCGAAATCTAAAATGGTTATTAATTAACATTTTAATCAAGTGATTATTTCGGGATGGGTCGAATTCTTTTATGGGGTAAAAATATTTTTTTATCATGGGATGTGAGTATACCTGCAAAGATCTTTTTACTTAAAATTAGGTTTAATTTTTTTAAATTTAATTCGATTTAAAATGAACGTGTGATTGAGCTTCAAAGTGGCCATTTTAGGTGATTTTTATCCATGTCGGCGTTTCGAAATGGAAACTTGAAACTCTGAAAAAAATTATTTTAAATAGCTCATACCCTATTTATCAATGGCAAATAAGAAGGAATTCAATCCCGAGTATTTTTGAACTTATAAGTTTCAGAACCCCCCCCCCCCACTATTTGGGTAGCTTGATGATTCATTATCATTTTCACATTTGTGACTAATAACTATGATTTTTCATTTAAGAATGTGTTGCGAAGAAATTTCTGCAATAGCTGGCTGGCCATTTGATTTCTCGAAAGTGAACTGATCGCATTCAATCCGCTCATCTGCTGTTAAAACACATACGCGGGGGCGGTTTTCTTTTGCCTACTCCCCTTGGCTCTCCACTTCTCCATTCACAAAGTATCGATCGCTATTCTGACACTAGCAACAATTCTTCTATTTAAACTGCACAAACAAATCCTCTTAAGTCTTTCAGATGCCACTCGAATACGATAATTTTATTAATAGGCTCAACCAATGCCATTGCTGGTTTTATTCCTGACATTCAAAGTGTTTTGTATCCAGCACTGTAGAGATTTTTCAAATTTTTTTTTTTTTAATTGAAAGTCAACAATTTAATATTATGAATTAATGGGAATAAATATTAAAATTAAGCTTAACAGGCCGACAAAATTCGAATGAGACTCGCATATCCGAGGGTTCCATATCAAATATATTCTAATATATATACATAACTAGCTGAATATCCCCTCGCTTCGTGAATTCTATATACTACTACAAAAGACTGGCTGGCATCGGAAAAAATAGTTTATCTTCCAAAATACTTGAGATATCAAATTCGTTCTTATTTGTCGTTCATATAAGGAGGAAATTAATTATTAATTTTAACAATTTTAATTCAAGTAATTGATTAAAATCGAATTAGTTAAAAAATCATACTAAAAATGGCCACTTTGGGGCTCTCTCACATCGTCATTTTAAAGCGATATAAATTTAAAATGATTAACTTTAATTAATAACTTGTAAATTGGAAATTTTTATTTTATTTGTTTTAAGAGCTGCTATGACAGACAGACAGGCAGTGTAGCGATATTAATAGAATCCCGTTTTACTTTTTAAATGGAACCCTAAAAAGCATTTCGTTTTCAACATTCTTGATAAAACTGATATTATTGACAATTCTTCAGATGAACAGACTAGCTTAGATTTTCATTCTGCCTGGACTATCCATGGCGAAATTAAAAAATTAATTAAAATTTTCTTGTATTTTTAAAATTGTTCGATCCACATTTTGCCTATTGGAGACTCCTGGATTTGGGAATTATTATTTTCCCTATTATACGTTCTTAGCAAATACCTCATCCTCTTCGAATGTTTTAATTACAAATCCTGTCTTATACATATTTATATTGATTTGTGTTACTTTTTATCACATCGGTTTTATTGTTTCAATTCTTCTTGTGATTATTCATTTTTTAAGCTTTGAGCGTTGTTACCTAAATATTATCTTCCTTTATAGCAATATTATTTTAACTTCAAGGGATATTCCTCACACTCATTTTAATAATATCAATCAATTATTTTTATTTACATTTATTCACTAAAAACTTTGGTCACCAGTGGTTGATCATCTTTAGTAGTAAATATCATTTAAGTTTTTATAAGAATGTCCTAAAAATGTGTTCACTAGAACCGTTTCCCATTGCCTTCTCACTAGTTTCAATAATTCCTCTTAATGCCTGTTTCTTTCTGTATTTCTTAATATAACAATAATTAATTGTTGAAATTCAGCATACTACCGTCGTATAAAGAAAGGGAACTGAATTATATTATAAAATTAAAATTTAAAAAATATAAATTACTAGATAGGTTTCACAAATAAAAAGAAATATTTCTTTTGAGCAAGACAAATATATCTTATTTTCAATGTAATCTCCTGAAGAGGGGCTCGTAGCCCGAAATATATATGCTCAAAAGCAATATTTCTTTTATTTGTGAAACCTACCTAGTAATTTATATTTTCTAAATTTTAATTTTTAATTTCATTAAATATATTTCACCTCGAATCTATACCAGTCTCCCTGAACAAAATTGACTCGGTATTATATAATCTCCAGGGTTAATCATTATTTGATACGGATTTTAGATGGGCGGATGGTTTTTTAAAAACGAATACTACTAACGTACTCTGAGAACAGTCGGACGAACTTGGCATGCGCACTTGAAATTTCTTTTGAGAAATGTTAAAAGTGCGCGATAAGAATATCGTTTGATGTGGTCTTCTACCTAGGTACTTCTTACAGATTCATTTTTTTAATTCTCAGTTCTTATTTCACTTGAATTGATTGGAAAGACTTAAGGAAGATATTGAGACTTGCCTCCTACTTTTCTCAATAAAATCTCAATGGCTATACACACTCTGAATAAGTGATTGGTATTGCCAGTAAAGCTACTTCAACAACTAAGCCTACAAACACCTTTGTATTGTCATTTTCAAAACTCAATTTTTTGTTGTTCTAAATGATAGAATCTATATTCACTTATACTACTCTTATGATTCTTTTTCTTTTTCTACCATCAAAGAATTAACATGTGTATATAGGTAACAAATTAATAATAGAAATGCATGAATAATTTAAACTAGCTATCTCTTTTATCTTGTATAATTAGTCTCTTGAATCAATAGAAATATTAAAACATTCAGTGATGTCACGTTTTTAGATAGGTATTTTAATTTTTAAGGTATTACCATGTAATTGTAATTTCGAATAATACTGGACAATGTCCAATGGACCTTGTTTCTTAAGACAATTATTTAGCTAAAAATCAATTAATTTTAAAACGAATTATAAACTAAATGTTTCTTTTTGTTTTGTTTTCAATTTGGAATATAGTAGGTATTATATATTTTAATTTTTCAGCGATTACTAGGTAATTGTTTTTCAAAACTCAATTTTATTTTCTGAATGATAGAATCTATATTCACTTATCTTATGATTCTTTTTCTTTTTCTACCACCAAAGAATTAACACGTATCTATAGCTAACAAATTAAGAGAATTGGAATACCCGTATGGAAATAAATAGATTTTCGAAATATCTTTTTTATATATTTTTGAAAATATATTAAAAATATAAAATTTTTGTGTTAAATTTATATAAAGTTTATGTTTTCTATATATTCTTAAAATATAAACTATTTTTATGTCGCTCTAGTATAAATTTTATATAAATTTAACACAAAATTTTTATATTTTTAATATATTTTCAAAAAATATATAAAAAACATATTTCGAAAATCTATTTATTTAATTCATTAAAAATATTTAGAGACTCTCATTCTCATTATGCTACAATAGGTGGTTAATATCTCGATTTCTGTCTTTGTTTTTTATGTCAATAGCTGAATGATGTCCAAAAAAATACCAAAATTCGTTGGATCATTCTGACCTAGAAGGGCATTAAAAATATTATTAAACTTCACTCCTGATATTGTCATATTCTTCAAATTTCAAATGTTATTTGTGACACAATTGAAATATATTGAATGATTTCTGAGAAATTATTTTTTATTTATTTATATTGATTCACTAGACAGTTTCGGTACCAAAAGAATGAAACCTTAAAAAAAATCGTCAATTAGTGTCATGCAAATTAAATTCATATATACAATATCGTTTTAGTTTTTACAAATTGTTAATTATCTAACTTAAGTTTCTCTGTGATTTACCATGGCTTAACTCCGGGCCAGCATACGCGTGCGGCCACTGGATTTTCGGTCACTCGGATCTCAAAACCGCCATATTTGTTTTCAATCCGATATCCATCTTTTTTTTTAATCATATTGATGTGAGAAGGAGATACACCAGAAGGTGCATCCCCTAAAGGTCTGCCTGTATGGGAAGGCCCTTCCATCGTGAAAAGAACAGAGTAGAAGGAAAGAAGCTGGGATCACGAGCCAAATCTCAGAAAGTTAGATACAATCTAATATCCAATTTACTAAGTTTTTAGGGGCTTCTATTAAGAGAATCTATCTTGAAATGACAAAATGAAAATAACTTTTTTAAGCTTATAATGATATAAATATGAGAGAAAGAAGAAAAATCAATAATATAGTGTTTATATAAATCCAATCAAAACGTCTCTTGATTAATTTTTTTCAATGACTCTTTGATGATATCGATCATGTTTACTTACACATACTTAATATAATAAGTTATAGTAAGAGAAAGTATTTCTTTGACTATTTTACTCATATAAATGCCTGAAAGCGAAAAGATACTCTCGGCTCACTTAACATACTGAAACGAGAATTGAAATCCTGTACGAGAGAAATTGTGGGACATGTCAAACGAAGAGGATCTAAATCCCGGCAAAAACCAATGGAAACGAAGAACAAAGACAAAGGAGGGGAGAAATTGTAACAATCAATTTTTACAATTGAACATTTGACGTTAAATCCAGCATCATGGAGAGAACAAATAATTCGAATGATTTTACAATCGCTAGCTCTACTAGCTGCCAGGGGTTAATTCAATTATCGTCTAGCCTGTCACTCTTGGATCCAGTACTTTTATTTTATAATACTTTGTTTCCTAATGACGTAATAATTTTATAAGACATTAATTGATCCCTAAATTCCTTCTTCTATCTAATTTTATTAATTCCATATTTACTATTAGTCTATTTTTCTCTTTCTAACAGATTCTACATTGTATGCCCGGCAAAGTGAACGAGCTTAGATATTTTTGCATATTCACATGTTAATATATTTAATATTCGATTTAAATAAAAATGATTTTAATGTTTGTTGTTTCAGGCGGTGTTGGAACAGAATTCAGCTTTTTTGAAAAATATGATTTGTATTTTTTTCTGGTTCGAGACTCTAGTAATCAGATAGATAATTTAGAATGTTTGTTTAGAGATAAAATATTCTTGATGAAATTAGAAAATTAAATTAAAGTTTTCTTATTAATATCATGACTGATAGTTTTGATCTATATCAGCTCAATATTTGATGCAAATAGCTCGATAATTTGAATGACTCTAATTAATATTAACATTAGTTGAAGACGATTTTTCAATTAGGTAAGGATCGCCATGATAATACTATAAAATTTATTAAAAGTGAAGTATTGGCTGGAACCTCCTAGATCAGACAGACATCTATTATACTTTCATCAGAATGCACAACTTTTTGAGAGTTAATTTTTCAATCTTTTTCAATTCAACGATGTCAGTTGAACTTTTGGAATGACTTTTCAACCACTTGAAAATGATTCTAGAATTATGTGTCTAAACATTGTGTATTCTGATGAAAATATTTCATCAAAAATGTGTTATCAAGTTTTCTCCTGAATCTTCTCTTTTGATAAACAACTCAACCATCAAAGCATCAGAACCACAACAAGAAATGTTCATGTTTCATTTCTCTATAGATGGTCTAATTAGTCTAAAAGATTTTCGATTTTATGTTAAAAATATTTTATTGTTTGTCGATTTTCACAACCCGGACAATGCGGACATCATCAGCCCTGACAAGAACTCACAAAGAAGTACGCAAATCAGTTTAGTTTGAAAGCTTCCACAAAAAAACATCTCGCTTCAGGTTGCTTGAATACCTCCTGAAACATCCATCAAGTCGTGGAAACTTTCAAACTCAAACCTCCCACCCAAACTCTTCCGAATGAGCCTCTGCTGCGCTGATGATGCCAACACAAAGGGTGACAAAGCGTTCATTAGATAAGCCGCATAAAATCAAATTTAACACAACGATTTAATTCCGCTTCAGATTGCTCCATCATTTTCTGAAACAGTCAACACTAAATTTAATGAGAAACCCAGGAGAAGTTTAGACCAAAAATAATTTTAAATGCATTTTATTTTCAGGAAAGCAGTGGAATAATTTTTTAAATCTATCTTAAATAGAATGTTTCTGATTATTAAGGCAGTTTCAGATGAGCAGAGAGCCTTTTGCATTCATCTCCATCATCTCCCAAGATTTGGGTATTTTAAAATTCTTTATTGCAGTTATCCATCTACATAACCGTCATTTAGTTTTAATAAAAACAAATTGATTTGAATTATTAGCTTTTATTCCAATGGCAAATGTTGAGTTAATATTCTACAGTCCTCTTTTAGAAGATGTACGATCACAATATATTTCTAAATATTAAATTCCTAGTTGTTTATCTTTTTTTATTAGCTGATATTCTAGAGCCATACGCAGAAGAGTTCCAGGCTTGGTGCGTGAGGGGCTGTTATCGCTCATCCTCCCAAGCCCTTGGCGGTCATTTGCCCCATCATAGCGCTATTTACTTTCCTTCTTCTCTTGCTTTGGCTGAACAGGCTTCTTGAAAAATCTTGATACAGACATACATTTTGTCTGTCATCCCAATATGACAAATCTAACAACTGCCCCTATAATGGGAATCCCTCTCGCCTTCAATCACAGACGCCTCGATTTTTTTAAATCTTTCCCATCTATTTTACTTGCGCGTCTTTTTCTAACCCATTTGACTAGGCTACTTAAGAATAGAAATAGAAATCTTTATATTATGGTGAGGAATAACATTCATGCATTTGAGAGCCTGCTTGCTATAAAAGATGATTTAATGTAGATGACCACTTATTCAGTCTGTGGATATTCTAGAGAGATATCATACGGGTGTCATAGAATACAAAGATATATCTTAGAAGCAACTCTCCTAGCAATTCGTAGTTTTACACGCCGAACAATAAAACCCATATCCTAACTAATATATCGTGGACCAAGTACTAATGACTAGATAATTGAACATCTATTTACTATAACATTTAGATTTTGCACTAAGAAATTAATATATTGATTAATAAATAAATATATTTACAATAAAAATATCTCTCGTTTTGATGCAGTGGAGCAACTACAACCCCCAATGTTGTAACAGATTTATAAATATCTAGTCTTTTTAGATATTTTTTTTGGATTGGGATATTTTTTGAATAACCAGATTTATGTATCTATATTTCTGTATTGATAAACAAATAAATTAATATCTTTAAGTTGAGTTTAGTGAAACCCTGCATGAAAATGCGAATGCTGGTTACAAATTTATTGAAATTATGTTTTCTAGAGGTTTTATTTAAATAATTATTTGATTAATCTACCATGTAAATAATTCATTTTCGCAAAAAATTTTAAATACCTAGTTAAAGTACTTAACTACGATATATAGTAATGTCTATACCTAAACGTGTACAATTAGTCACCCCCGTTCTATAAAATACATTAATAAAATATACTTTTCCCAACATCTACTTAGAAAATTGTGTTTTTTATCTTTGAAGAAATAGCAATGTCTAAATAATATTTTTATGATAAATAGTGGAGAAATAATTAATTTATTAATTAGTGAATAGAGTAATTCACAAAGAGAAACAAGGGGGTTATCCTCTGCTTGATGCAAATAAAGATACATATATATATACCAATCAATGCTACTCTCGGAAAAATAAAAACTTTTCAATTAATAGAGTAATTGTTATATAAACTTACATTAATAACTCTAAAAATTATATGCTGAGAATATAATCTTAAATTTTAATAGATGAATATATTTTTCTAACACTTTACCACGGGAAAAGTCAATTAATTAATTAATTAAAGTCAGGATTAAAAAAAATTAAATTAATTTATTAATTAACAATTTCTCTGACAATTTACCATAAATTAAATTTTTGTAGATGTTGGAAAAATTGTATAGTTATGGAATTTCCTAGTAGCGATAATGACTATATGTGTTTATTAAATAAATCTGATTTTTATTTTAATTCATATTAGTCTCCTGTTTATGTTTCTGGCGATTACTCTGAAGAAATTTGTCCTCACAGCAACGGGTTGGGAAATTATTCACTGAGGTCCCCTTCTGTACGCTTGTATTTATTTAAGATACCTACAATATAACGTTATAGATGGAAATTTCTGGCTAAAAGGGATTAGGCATCGAATATTAAGCTATTTATTTTTATAATAAACTCTATATTTTATATTTATTGTACAGATCTTGGGGCTTCATAAATTATATTCAATAGATGAATTAAAGCAAAATGTTTCTTTCTTTATTAAGGGAGCTTCCAATAATTACTTATGGTAAATTTTTAAATTTTCTATCGCCTTTCCTTCTTTTGTAAGGATTCATTAAATTTGCCGATCCATTTCCATACTTTTTTGAAGTTAGGTTTCATTACTTTATTTTACTTAACCTTGTTTCATTAATTTTTTTTTTCAAATTCCAAAATATATTACTTGACTAAGAAATGTTTTGAACCCATTTCTCAAGTAAAATTTATAAGCTATGCTGCCTCTCCTTAATTCTTAAGTAATTAATGGCGCTTCCTAATGCAATATTGGAATCACTTTACGACACCAGTGTCTGGCACTGTTCTGGTTCGAACCGCGACCACGATAGCGCACTTTCAAATTTCCTATGAGAAAGTTGAAGTACTTCTCCCATCTCCTCTGTCAGTTCCGTAAGATGAACTCGCTATAAGTTACAAGAGCTTTAATTTAATTTAAAAATACATTTATTTTTTTCTCAAATTTCTTAATTTTTTTTCTTTTTTAGGTAACACTGATACTACCAGTCAAGTATATATTGTAAAATGTTTCCTTGATAATTTTTTTTTACGTAAATCGGATTGGATTTTGTTCTTTGAAGGACAGATTCATTTCGACCAACGCCTAATGTAGAATATATAAATATGACCTTATTCATGTTTTGTACCGCATCCTATTCTGTTAAGTAATTCATTTTAAATTCTAAATCCCGAAAAGCTGCCTCTTCCCGTCTGATTATAAACTTGACCGACTAATAATTTGAAATCCTGTGGTTGTTATTCCTAAAAATATTTTCGTTTTCTTTATCACTTGATTCATTCTATTTTTTTTTTTTTTTTTTTATTGCGCCTGAATTTTCACGACAGTTCCCGAAGTCTTTTGTGTTGCGAGGCGTCGAGGACAGCTGTTTATTCAAAACATGAGGCACCACGAGTGACAACAGTCATCATCTTCTTTACCTATTCTAGAGAATTTATACATACTCACCAAAGATTTGATTGTATCAGTGGCTCGTGCTTATTCTGATTTTCAATTGAATAAACTCTTAAAGAAAATTTATTCGATTTTTGCATTTTATCATGATTACAAATCGGAAACGTAACCAATCACCCCTAATGATACCGACCTTTTGGAAATTAAACTAAAATACGGAAAATATACGGTTGATTTGACCAAAGAATTATCATAGATAACATGCACAAGTCACCTTCATTTGCCAGATGCACTCACTTCTTCTTCTTCTTCTTCTACTTCTTCTTCTTCTTCTACCTCTTCTTCTTCTCTGTTTTCTTCATCTGTTCTCGTATGTTGTTAAGCCAGGTGTCTCCACTAATTTCGTTTTTCATTCCCCAGGTTGATTCGAACCGTCCCTTACGAAGTGTTGACTAACTTTTCTCTCTATCTAAATCTTGACTACTCTCTGTTTTCATTGCAGACTGCCAGATGCGCAATGTTAACGTGAGAGCAGTCAACACGAAACGAAGGAAATCACCCTCCTCTTCATGCTTGTGAGTCTCTTGAGTTTCCAAACTCTCTCTCTCTCTTCTCTCTTCTCTCTCTCTCTATCTCTCTCTTCTCTTTCTTTCCTCCCTCTATCTCTATCTTTCTATCTTTTGTTAATCTCTCTCCCTCTGGGTCTTGGCCCTGATATGGATAGTGTGATTGCGATTAGATTACCATTTATCATTAGCGATGCCAATGAATGATCATTACTCTGATTAAGCATCTCTATTCAGGATCTTGAATTCATGAACTATGCCATATTGAGAAAGGATGTCTGTATTTTCAATTAACATTCTATAGTCGTCACGTAAAAGCGCGCATGAAATTACTACCGCCGTAGTGAGGAAATCGTTCCTTCACGATGGCTTCCTGATTTCCTAGCCCTTTAAGCCGCTAAAAACACCAGCGACTACTCATGGGTATTGCTGAAGAGTAAAATAAAAAACATCCAAGTGGTGGTAAATCGCGCATGGGTCGACCACCCACTCTTACGCGGTATCCTTCAAACAATGTATATAAAATCCAGTGTTCCATTACTTTGCTAGATTGAACTTAAATATTCTCATATTCAACCCTTTCACAAGATGGCGACATATTTGGATTTCCCTTTCTTGGATGGAGATCGATATCAGCCTAAATTCCTGATGGCTTTAATTTCAACAATGCATGGCCAGCCTTTTTTTGGACTCTAATATTTATTCCTTATTTAAACGGTAATCCTGCATTCTTTTTTTTCTATGCATCATGATCCAGAAGATCCTTAATCCTTGAGAACTTTATCTAGCCTCAAAAAGTTGATTAATTAAAATATTTGTAAGACTAATTAATCAACTTGAGGGTAAGAAAATAAGAAAAGAGAGCAGATTAAAGCGAAATTAAACATCACAGGCAGCTGATAAGAGCCTGAGGTTAAATGTGTGTTACTCTCTGTGAAAGGCAACCAACCTCCTTTCTTATTTTCAACTGAATAAATATTGACAGGTAAATTAGACATAAAAGAAATCCCTGATCTTTTAATGACGCATCTGGCTCCTGAAAACTTCCCACCAACATTTCCCATTCTAAATCCCCCTAAATCTCCTCTTCCTCATTTACTACTTAAAAAAAGTGATAATTTAATTTATTTGTTTCCAGAAATGTATGTTTTGGATTGTCAATGTCTGCTCTTATATGTTTTGCACGGATAATCTTCTGATTGTTTATGTCTAGTATATTGAAACGTTGTATTTTTCTTAACCTAGCAAAAGCTTGATGTCTAGTGTATTTTGCTTTATAACAGGAAAGGCGGATTCTGCTAACGCATTTATCCTTTTTTGTTAAACTTTTTATTGGGTTTGCTACAGCTCTGACCTGTTTGACCCAATGACTGACCTAAACTGACTTGATTGATGTTAATGGATTTTAGAATAATTTAAGCAACAAATTATTGTCTTAGGTGTTTTGTGTAAATCAAGGCAATGTAAAATGTTATGGAAAGACTTGTTTGATTTAATATCTATACATTTCTATACATTATATATTTATATATATTTATGTATATGTATATATAAATAAATATATATACATATATTGTTATATATATATATATATATATATATATATATATATATATATATATATATATACTTCTATGTAGTAGATTCGTCTACTTTTAGTTCAATTCTTGTTTTATATTTTTCAATTCAGATGGATTGAAACAAAACCATTTCTTCTTTTCTTTCAGCTGCGCAGATCCCGCAGCGTGGCAGTGAGTATCCAGCTGTTTTTTTTACTATATTTATATATATATTTACATATTCATAATTCATCTCCATTTCACGTAGTTTGTAATTCACTTCAATGCAACCCGGAATTGCAACCCTTTTTATATTTTAATTATTTATTTGAAATCCAATTAGTAATCAATGTTTTATTTATCATAACTAATTTTCAAAATTTAAACATTTAAGCCCCCTACACTTGACAATGAAGAATTTT
Organism: Forficula auricularia; assembly: GCA_024734495.1. Lineage (NCBI taxonomy): Eukaryota > Metazoa > Arthropoda > Insecta > Dermaptera > Forficulidae > Forficula > Forficula auricularia. The sequence goes on along the minus strand of JALMQS010000030.1, from coordinate 2,827,062 downwards.
ACATATCACAAATAATCAAATACTTACCTAATTAATAAATACTTTTATGGTTATACCGTATCTTTATATGGATTATATATTAAAATATTTAAAGATTTAAATTATGAACTAGAATTCTTGAAGTTTTACAAAATTTCATAAAACAAATATATTATTTAAACGGCCAAATCGAAATCAAAACAAAACAAATTAAAATTTTTTAAATAAAAGGAAAATTGGTAAGAAAATAAAGTTATTTTTCAAATAATAATTTCTTACCAATTATTTTTTATAAATCCTGGAATATCATTTAAAATGTTCGATAATTATGTAAAAACAATTAAAGAAATTAATTAAGAACTAAAATAAAAATTTAAATAAATAAATAAATATTCAAAAAATAAACTAATTAAAATAATCCCTTAAATAAACAAATAAAATAAAAATACATTTAAAATATGATTTTACTTAACAATAATTGTTCCATTTTTCAACAGTTTCTGGTAGACCATTTTAGCTCTGGGAATTTATAAATTTGTATCTTTTTTCGGGTAATAATAAAAAAAATAAATAAAAAATAATGCATTAGGAATTTATTTTTTAAAATCAATCTATATGTTATTATTATTTTTCATTCAAACAATAATATATATGGAAAGATGGAACTGGTTGAGGTGACTGGGAATTACCATATTTATGAATAAAAATATTGATAAATAAAAAGAAAAAATTGAAGCTTCACGTCTCTTATTTTAAACCTAAACAAATAAATTACCATATAGTCGATTCAAAGTTTCTCCGCCACTCATTTTACTTCGGTGCGGAATAAGCGGACTTTTACCCCAACAAAACCGTTAATTCTCTTTTATTCTTTATTTCCCGCGTTTATAGACAACTAGTAAATAAATGTATAACTAGCCTTGATTGAATTATATTAAGTACCTGGTAGACCGAGCAGCGTTCATTCGAAAGCTTTTGCTTTAGTTAAATCGACATATTAATATTATTTTTAATTTTAAATTCAGATTAAAAAGGTCAATTTTTATTTGCAGCCAAAATTAAATAAAATTTACTTGCTAACGTTTTGACCCGACATTAATTGTAATTAAAATAATATTAATATACGCGGGGACTCTTTCGTTGATCTCTTTTAAACCCTGAAGAAGGAGAGACTATGGTCCGAATCGACGGGTTTTTTTGAGGGAGTGAAAATGAGTTTCTAATGAATTCTATTATTTCTATGTTTTCATTATCGTTCGCCTTGGAATCAATCGTTTAGCTTTGAGTTCTTTCACTTCTTCAATAAAAAATTCATCTAATTAATTAAATTTTTAAAGTAACAATTTATTGAACCAATTATCTAATGAATTAAATTTTCTGATTTTATTATATAATAGTATTTGTAATGAGCTATTAGTTTAAAATTGAAAAATAAAGGAAATTGAATAAAATAACTTAATTATAAATTTTTGTTGACACACTCGCCTGTGAATAATTATTTTAATGAAAAAATAAAAACAATCGAATTAAAGTTACTCTAAGATCAGACCCCGACAGATCGAATTGTTGACTCAAAAACATCCCTTTTAACCCGTGATTTTCATCAAAATCGTTATAGCCGTTTTCGAAAAACCGGTTCTATTAAAATATATATATAATTAAGAATGGCTCATTTAATGTAAAGATAAGTAAGATAAAAAATAATTAAATATTAATATAAAATATTACTTTTTATTTTTTTATAAACTATTATTATTAAAAATATTTGAACTGCTCTTGATATTATTTATAAATATATCATTTAATAAAATATTAAAAAAAAAAAAAAATTACAAGATAACTCGATTAAAAAAAAAAAAAGGAAACTGAATGAAATGATTTTAATTGGCAAGTGGAAGAATCAGGATTTGCTTTTCCTAGTGGTTCGCGTGAGGCCCAGAAACTTTGAATAGACTTAAGAAATTAATTTCGATCTAGTGCTATAATATAATATAATCGGTCCCAACGAAACTCTGGGCATTTCGAATGATATCAGCTGGTCACCAACACTGGTATAAAATGTTAGAATTATTAGTTAAAACACGAATTAATGGTATTCCGTGGTTTACGAAAATATTCGTAGGACTGGTACTAAACAAATCATCTAGCATGGTCATATTTATAACAGTAAATCTATCAGTACCAATGTACCCCTACCTGTTTAGAACTAATGCATGTGGGACCCATTTATCCGAGCATGATTTAATTTTTTTATTTTACCAATATTAATCATTATATTTATGCCTAAATGGATTCCATATTATATAACAGAATTTGTATAAAATTCATAATATTATCATTTCCTTAATCGTCTCCCATCTTAATTTTTAGTTTGTATTAATTCAAATTTGGATCATTTATTTATTTATTTATTTTTTATGTAAATAATTCAAAAAACAAAAAGTTTTAGCATTATTATATGTTTCATTACATTATCCTTGTCTACTAATGTTTTTATATTTTTCAGCACCAAATGCAACATACACATTAGAGCAACATGTCCCATGTAAAATTTTTAATTTTGACCCACTCAATTATTTTAATTTTAATTTTATTATATATCTTGATCGCTTTCCGGGTTTTAATGGTATTTCTACAGTCATGGATTTTTGTTGCTATTAAAAAATATCTAGGAGCTTTTTAAAAATGATTCAATTTAATCTATAACCTTTGCATCATTTTTTTTAATTATTATTATATCAATTAATTATAGTGCATAATTTTCATTTTGATTAAATATCATAAATAATTCCTTTCTAGACATTCGAATTAACGTTTATTCTAAGAATCAATTATTAATAAAACAAAAAGGACTGACTAAAAAAATGTAATTTAACAGCATTTTGGTTTTCTTTTTTTAAAGTAAATTGAGAAGATTCATCAGGAAAATATTATATATATGGTATATACCTACTTATATTATATATTATATATATTTAATTTTTTTCGATTAAATTTTTAATCTTTATCGAGACAAAGAATGGTTTATTTTGATATTATCAGCAGGTATACCTACTATGCATATAACATGAGCAACAACATAATAGCTGTTGATAATATCAAAATAAACTATTTTTTGATTTGAAAACGATTAACAATTTAATCGAAACCACGACAAAATAAAATTGAATTTTTATTTTCCTGACTGCTTCTTCTCATATCTACTTATAATAATAAAGCAAAGTCTTCATTTTACTTTTTATTTTTCGGAACTTTTCTAGTTGTCCTGTACAGATTAAATATTTAATGTTACTTATATTATTTAATTTCACTTATTAACTATTGTGTTTTTAAAATATTTTGAAATTTACAAAATACATACATTTTTAACAAAAAATTATATAAGTATCGGGGGGGGGGGGGGGGGGGGGGTGTAGAGTAAAATATTTTTACGGTCGAGAATAAGCCTGAATGTTGATTTTTATATTTTTCGCACCTCCCCATTATGAAAATCAAACAAAATAAATGCAGTTAACCTTTGATTTACTCGACAATTTAGTTCACTGAAACACCGTGTAAATCGTAATCGTTCATTCGGATTAAAAATTTGCAATCCTGAAACTGTTAAACTAAAAAAGTGCAGTGTAAATGGAAGTTTTCTTCAGCCGTGTTAAACCGAAACAGTTTAATTCAAATACTCAAGTTTAGGTATGAATAGAATTTAACATTTTTGAATGTATTATTCTAAGAAATAAATACAATTAAAACAACTAATAAAACTTAATTTGAAAATGAAACGTTCAGGAAAAATATGACCTATAACATTAACATTTATTTAATTAAAAAAGTTACAAAAAATTTTCAATTCGTTTCATGTGCAAATACAGGTTTTACTGATATTTTTTATTGTATTTATTTCTTAAATTACTATATATATAAATTTAGACAGAGGTAGTAAGCCATGAAATATAATCCTCCCTTTAGTGTGAATAACTGGTAGGCCATCACTAGCTAGAATAAATGTGATCGAGAGATAGTTGAATCGATTCATACTCATGTCAAAATTAATAAATTAAATTTACAATTATTTATATAGCATTGATAGGTGAGTGCTACTGCTATCTTCTTATGCCATTCAATACTATAATTTACTACTTTAGGGTGTTGAGTACATTTTACAGACTATACCAATTGACAGCCTTATCACATCCAATCGTGCAAAAAAATTTCAAATTCGACAGGATTTTTGTTTAAGTTTACGTGTCTTTCAATTAGAAAATTCATTGATTTTTGTTTTAAGTTTTTGGAATATTTTCCTAATTCCTTATATGTACAGCAGTATAATTAAAAAGTCTAATTGTAATTAAATTCCAATTTTTTGATTTATAAAATCATAATAATTAATTGCTTTAAAAAATGCTCATTTAAATGTGTCTTTGTGGCAACTTATAAACTAGTTGCTCCTGTAAAAAATTGCCATCAATTTGACGATGACTAAATTTCTTCGAATTAATCAATTTTTGTTGCTCATCCAAATGGACTTAAGGATCTTTATTCCCCTATAAAATCTAACATTCGATAATCACATGAACCCTAAATTCGTCATGTCCGTTCGTCTGTCTGCCACAGTCGAGCAACTCCTAAAATTTATGACCTATTGTCATATGATTTTATTATCCATGATGGTACTTCATCGACTGAGGTATCGTTATATAGTTTTTTTTTTTTTAATTATTTTGAATATATTCTTTCATTTAAATTTTAATTTTGTTGATAGCTATAGCCTACAAAGTGGCTGACACTGCGTCTCCATCCTATAGCAGTCTAACTCCTTATTTTAAAAATTAGTAAATTTTGAGTGATTTCAATGGAAATTATTATTATTATTAGTTTTGATGACAAAAAACAAAAAACAAAACAAAAAAAATAACAACTACATGATTCTTGTTATGTAAGTCCCACTTGAACCTGGCCGTATATTTTATCCTATAATGCTTACTACACTCAAGTTTTTAATTGAAAAAAAAAATATTCATGAAATACCAAGATTGAAATTATTTGAAATTTAAAAAATTGTATTAATCCTCCGAAAATAGTAGTTTAAATATTCAGCGCCTTAAGATGCAACCCGCACGCAGAGCGTTTAATTTGAATGCATACCCTGCCAATTCCTAGGCGGCGCTCTTCTTTTCTAATTAAAAGCTCGGGGAAAAATGTAACAAGAGCATATTATCGTGTCCGAGGAGCTAGCTATTTATATTTCCTTTAAATTTATAGAGAGCTCTGAAGATATGTTTATATTGTAAAAACAGGACACACGATAATTAAAAAAATAATAATCAATTAAAATATTTTATTTATATTTTCAAAATACATGATTATATTGTCAATATATTATATTGTCAATATATTAATAGAAAAACAAATCTGTCAAAATAGAAGTAAAAACTTATAATATAGCAAGGGCAGATTAGCTATCTGTCATTCGAGTATATTATATTAAAGCATCTAAAATAAATTCCATCGAAATAATTCCCACAAAGCTATTTTCATGAATTTCAACAGATTTTCAAATGAAAGGAATGGGACACATGCGTCCTCTTAGCCCGAGATTGGGATGTCATAAAAAAATGTACAAGATAAATGTTTAATTTGAATACGAATAGTCAGAATTTCCGTAAAAGTTGTTTTAATTCATGTTTTTGTTTAATTATCACATTATCAAGTATACCGTATTAAGTTTGTAAGTGTATTTGCTATATTAAAAAAAAAATGAAAATAATAGATTTAGTTTTGATGAAGATTATTCTAGAATTAATTAGATTTTCTTCTATATCAACTATTGTATTCAATTAACACAATTAGGATTAATACAGTATTACAGGGGAATACATTTTTTTCTTTAATCGAAAGATACATTAATTCTCCTTCTAGAGGTTCGCGAATCACACTTTCAGAAAAGTTGTTCTAAATAATCACGATTTTTAAAGAGACAATACTCCTGCAAATTTCAAAAAATTTCTAAATACTGAATATTTCATCTGAACTTAAAATAAAAAAAAAACATGGACTTCAGTAATTAAGTTTTCAAATTGAAAATCTAAACCGTTCATTTGATTCCATTAGCTTATGTTAGATTCAAGACAATCTAACCTTTGAACTCGATTAGCATAAAAAAGCCTTTTAGGGAAGTTCCTTTTCCCCATTTGTTGTCTTTTTCTAGATCGAAATGTCGATTCTTTTATGACTCCTTATCAAGAAGTTTTGAAATCTAAACATGAATAGAAATCGATTCTATTAAATAACTAAATTCAATAGTCATGTATGGGGAAACTGTTTCTTTTTCGATTTCTTAATGTTCATTATATTATTATTTTTTTTTTAATAGCTTACAATTTTTGCTATGTAGGTATGTTTGTTAATATACCTACGTCAACAAAAATAATAATAGTAAAAACAATAACGGAAAAGAAAAAATTAGTATAAACAAAAGGTTTTATTTTGCTTTAATTACTAACCCTTTGTAAAACTTTCATTAACTTAGATTCGCTCGATAAAACATGGTATTATAATTTAATAATACTAATTTTAAAAATCGACACTATAGGCAAAGTACTCTAGTATGAGAAAAATACATAGCAAAAATAAAGAATACTGAGCAGTACTATGGCAATAAACACATATGCTTTTCTGAATATCTGTATAAATTAGGAGATAGGAAATTAATTCTAACTAGATCCTTTTGGAATCCACGAAAAGTTTGATTTGAAACCACAAATGATTTTATTATTATTATTATAATGAAGGTAAAATAGGCAATATTAAACATTGAATCTCGTAATGTGAAAAGAATAGGAAATTTCAGGGGTTGTGTCTAAGACAAAGGTATCTATGGACTAGATCCTTGAATGAATGAAGCAAGATTAATATTTATTTTAAAGAAAAAAAAAACTAAAATAACTAAAATAACTCTATGGTTGTCCAGGGAATCAACTAGGTCAGAGGATTAGGGATGGAGTTGTCTCAGGGGGTCAATATTCAAAATGTTTGTAAAATAAATAGCTATATCAATATAGTTCAGAATAAAGTGATCTATAAATTTAAATATGTAGGTACTATATATCTATGTTTAACTTTTTCAATTTAATTTAAAATCATTTTTGTTTATGGAAAATAAGAGAAAACGAAAGCTATTTAATAATAGAAACAATTCTCATCCCTTGTGAAGTTTGTAATAATATATATGTGAAAAGGGGGCTAAGCTCGGTACAAACGACATTCGAGGTTATCGGCGTAGCCGATCAAAAAGTTGAGATCTTAACGGGTACCAAGTTCCATAGCAGTTTCTTAAATCCTAGCTATAGGAATGTACAACGTTCTTCACTTGATTAAAAAAATTGTTACGTTCTTTGATATTTAATTTATAACATGGCAAGTTATAATAGTCAATAAATTACGTTTAACGTGATGATATTTAATGCATGCTTAAAATTTAGCTTTGCTAATTGTTCTATTTTATACTACATACAATTTAGTTGGATATAAAACTAGTCAAGCTATAAATTCAATATCAAATAACGTAACAAATTTTCTTTTAAATCAATTGTGAAAAACGTTCTATATTCTTGCACAGGATTTAAGCCTTTCACAATGGAACTTGATATACCAGTTTAGATCTCAACTCTTTTGTCGGCGACATTTTAGGTCCTGAAGAAGGGAGAGTTTCACTTTTTCGATTTTTTCCTTTAATTGTAGCCCAAACTCTACCAGTATGCCAAATTTCAGCTTTCTAGAATCAGCCGAAGTACTTTAGGTTTTTGTTATGTGAGTGGGTTAGTGATAAAAATGGCACTTTTCAGACCTTAATAGTTCAAGAACTATAATAGGTTTCTTCATGAAATTTGATATTCTAGGTGTTCCAGTGGGCCTTATTAGACATGCAAAATTTTAAATGTGTAGTTCAAATGGTTTTTTGAGTTTTGGGGGGGGGGGTCGAAAGTAGATCGAAATGGTTAGTGTAAATATACACATGACCGGTGCGTCGCCCTATGGTCAAGTATTGTAATCGTGCATGAAAAAAGTGGTTTTTTCCTTCTTTTTTTCGAAATATCTCAAAAACTGCTGAAACTATTTTAATTAAAAAAAATTGAACGAAACCATGGGATTTCGCTCTACAAAAAAGCTCTAATAAGTGAACATCGAAAAAATTATATTTTTCGAGATAATAATTGTTTTGTCAAAATGTCTGTTAGTTAGTTGGTCTGGTTGTCTGTTAGTCGTTACCAAATTTTTGTGGGCGAGCTAGCTCAAAAACTAGTGTGAATATCGAAACTAAATTTCACAGGTACTTTTGGGTTAAAAATTAAAAATCTATTTGAGCGACAACTCAACCAAATTTTGTATACATAATCAGTGCGACCCCAGAAGTCTAAAATTGTAAAAACTAACAGCCCAAAATTGGTGGGGGTGGTGGGGTGAGGGGGGGTGTAGGGTCAAAAAATGAAAATATAGGCTCTTGTTCCAAACTCAACCAAATTTTTTATACATAATCAGTGGGCACACAGTAATCTAAAAATGCAAAAACTAACCCCACCTACATGATTATAATTAATTTTATTAAATATTAAATATAAGCGAGGGACTAGAAGATTGTATGGTAAAGTCAAGTGGATGGCCACATCACAACACGTCAGCTTATTTTCCGAACTTAGCTTGTGTCTAGATATATGTATACATATAAATACAATCAATTTTCGGCTAGAGACTAGACGAAAAAAGTTTTATAGTTTAAATTTTAATCACACAACTTTGGCGTAGTTTATAGGAATTCAAAAAAAAATCGAGTCCCTTCTCATAGATTTCAAATTCCTATGTCCCTAACTTGGTTAAAATTTTCAATATAACAAATAACTTATCCACAGTTCCGTATCTAGGCAGGTGCAACAGGTGCACACGTACAAAACCTAGGGTGCCCTGAAGTGAAACAAAAAAAATGCAAACATAATAAAACTAGCTGTTAAGCCTGTCAAGGGAAAAATACAATAGACTAGAATTTATTTTTATGTTATCTATTTAATTAAAATAATTTATTTGATAACAAACGCTAGAGAGGGGACCTATGTGTGGAACGGGCGAGGCACGTACGGTTAGACTTTTATGTATCAAAATGATCCAATTCCTGATCTGCTTTGCTTGATTTAAAATTTTTATATATAAGTTATTATTTCATTATTATTTCTCGCTAAAAAATAAAGATGCAAAAATAGAATCTAACATATAGCCATTAAAATGCTGGTTATGACACTTCTGGACCCAAAAGTGTGAATTGTCATTGATCGCCAAGAAAGAACGCTTAAAAAAAGATGTTTATTATTAAATTTTACTTCTCGAATAATTAAAATAATCTCAATATATTCCACACTATCGCATCTTTTCGGTTCTTCTGTATTTTTTTCTGACGTATATTTCTATCTCTCACGTATCTAATAAAATTGATAGTATTAAATCCCAGAGGGCCCTGGTAATCCACTCCAGTGACCAATTCACTAGAAGTTATAATGGAGGAGAAAATTCCAGAGTAATTGGCTACGCTCAAGAGTTCAAATGTCGCTCCTAAAGATGGAAAGTATTAAATCTACTATTGAAATTATATTTCAATTTTTATAGACCAGGATCCATTTGTTTCAAAATACAAATTTCTTTGCATCCTATAGTAATAGAGATGTGAAAACAAAAAACAGTTCAATAAATAAAGAAAACCTGTTAGAAAAAGAGAATAATATTTCGTGGCTATTTTGGGGTAATTCCCTTTCGAGTTTTTATAGATACTAGCCATCGTGTTGGCTCTGATGAGTTAATGCCAATACTCTCCCATAATTCTTTATTTCTTAAAAATTTAAATAATTTTCTAATTGTAAAATAAAGGAAAACCCTTTTGTTAAAATTTCTGTCGAAAATATGCGAAAACAAAAAACTTTTCTCAAAGCTCAACATCTCTATTGTTGTAAGAAAAGAGGGAAGGGAGTCAACTATAGAGAATTTCAATTTCTCCGGACCAGTATGTCAAATTTAATGGTTATATTTATATAACTTAATAAGATGGTAAACTGTTCTCTTAATCTCGTTACATTTGGTTCAGAACACAGTGTAAAACAGGTCATATTTGTATTGGTCAGCTTCTGCTTAAACTGGCAATGCCGCATACCTCTGAGATGTAAATTCGTTTCATTTCTAGGGAAGATAGAGGGTCACAACTTCCAGTATCTTACTTTAGGTTGTGCATATCAATTCCAATGTAAAGCGGATGCACGGAACGTGTCTGAGATTGGAAAGGCTGTACAGTGTACTCTGTTTCTAAAGAGGGTAACTCGCATCAGAACAAATCGGTCAACAAGTTTTTTTTAGCTTCGGTGATCCTTTAGGAACCGATGCTGCTTTGAATATGCCAAGGCCCTTGACAAAACAGATCATAGATACCCCAGAAATAAGTAGGTAAAGAGATAATTAGATGATTTAGATATTTTGGCTGCTGGGCTGCTAGGATTCATAAATAAGCCGCCAAGTGAGAGTAGGACCGCAATACCGAGTGTTTCGTACCTTATAATTCTTAAAATACTTGAGATAAAAAATTCGTTTTTATGCGTCGTTGATAAAGAAGGAATGGGTGAATTCCCCACATGACAATTCGACACACTGCACCAGAGAAAAATGAGATCTTGAAATTTGAACTCATAATTTCAAACACTAATTTTAACAAAAGTGTTTTGTCAATTCTATTTTGTAATTAAACAATTATATAAATTTTTAAGAAATTCGAAAATATTTTACAGTTCTGCTTAAGTTAGTTTATTGAATCCCCGAAAATTGATAAGAATCGATCTTACTCATAAAAAAAAAAAACAATTCCCGTTTTGCTTACATCTTTCTCATCTTTCTTAAATCCTCAAGGTCCAACTTCAAACACATACTTTTTATTTGAATATTCTCTTTTTTCATTCAATAACCCTAGTTTTTTTTGTTTTGTTTTTTCAAACTTTTTGCACTATCTTGTCTCTCTATCAGTCATAATAAAAAAAATCGACTTGATTGAAACACATGTAGAAAAATCACTTAGCCACTTTGAGCCACTCTCAAAAAAAAGCAAATTTAAAAAACATTTGGTGTGGTCACCACACAACTTGAACATTTTCATTTATTTGAAGTCATCGCGACACTACTAATTTACACCCCTTTCTTTATTTCGTTTTTTTATTTTCTCAAAAACAGCTCCAACGATTTTTTAAAAAAATAGTATATTTACGCTTGAACTTGATAAATACACTAATTTTTAAAAAATCGTTGGATCCGTTTTTGAGAAAATCAAAAAAAAAAACGAAAATTTTTTCATGTAAATGTACACTTCGGTTCTTCCGATTTCAACCAAAAGCTTGCTGTACTCCTTCTAGCCTATATTGAGCTTAAGTTTTAAATTTCGTAGATTTGAGACTTATGGTTGCGATACGCAGGGTGGTACATACATACGCACTGACCAATGGATTTTTGGCCCCTTTTTGGCCCCTGGGGACCCCAATTTCTGGTTTGATTTCCTAAATCAGGTTCGCAACTATTAAGGCCATCGATTCCTTCCATCTAGAAGTTACAAAATGAAATTAACTTTTTTCATCTCTGAGATACAAGCTCTCAAAGAGTCAGGACCCAGACAGGGCATCGCAATACTTCCACATTATATTCTATAAATAGAAATGTGAAAGTAAAAATTAAACCTAATTTTAGAGATCTTTACGGGGATACCTTATAGCAAAAAATCTTTTTCATTTTTAACCCCAGATAAAATTCGACCCTCTTTGAAAAATCGATTAATACGATTTTTGATTTCGGATAAAATCAATACACATAACTTGTAAATTTCAAGTCTATATCTCATTTAGTTTTCGTGCAACATTTCTTTACATAATGGACAGAATACCGAAAAACTGATATTGAACGGACACTAATAAAGTCCAGTTTTACTTTTTCAACAGAACTGTAATAAAATAAAGCAAAAACACCCATTTTTTACACACTCACAATAATTTCCCATATTGCCTTTGTAAAACAACATTAGATTGACATCCATAATATATCAATTACCACCAAATGAACTTGAAATCTCTTCTTTGTCTCTCATATATACATATATACCTATATATATATAACAATGAGGCTTTGGATTTTTTGATGAGCGTGACACTTCTCAAGTTCCCTGGTTCTTTGTCTCTGAAGGCTGTCTTTTTGTGAATTCGACGTAGCGTTAATAAGTTTGATTTGATATTTATCTTATCGTTACAGTGATGATGGTGCTGACACGAAAAATGTGGGCCAGCGGGTGTAGAGGGTTTATATGCTGATTACAATACTGTTGACTCTCCCTTTCTAAGAACACGAGCGCATCGTTTGTTCCCTCGCTTTTCTTTTTAATGGAAATAGTCTGCAACTTCATGCTATGCGGGTTAGAAAAGCCTAGCCTGCATTGCCTCATTCCTTTTTATTCTTCGTTTATGAATTTTTTCTTCAAGTACAGAATGGAGAAACAGACGCCACGTTAGTCAGCCAATCCATTCAAAAATTTCTTAGTAGTGCACTACTATACCTACAAAGAGACAATAGAACTTCCTTCGGGCCTCATAAAAGATCATATTAAACAATCGAATCAAGTAAAAAAAAACTTATAATTTAATAAACAACTCCAGCCGAATATATCTACAAATGGATTATTTCTTTTTATGCGTAGATTGATTCTATAATGAATTTTCATAATTAAAAAAAAATGTTCCCGTGAAAAATATTAACAATTTAACTTAATAATTAAAATTCAATAGTTCCATCACCCAATTTTTATTTTTTGCTTATTTGAGTTAAAAACTAACTGTCTGAAAGATGTAGATTTGATGCTTTGGATGTTTCGACGGAAACCACCTAAAATGCTTATTTTTAATAAAAAAATCTCATCAAAATGCACAATGTTTTAACTCCAGAGATAGGTATCAAAACGATGCGATTTTTTCATTAAAAATGTGCATTTTAGGTGCTTTCAAGTGAAACTATTTTATGTCTATCTGTCTAAATTTCGATATCCTAATAATTTAAATAACGCAAGCTCGTAGAAAGTTGTTCTGAATCCAAAATGTTTGTATTTCCATTGTAATGAATTTATTATTTTCAATATTTCCAAATGAAAAATGATCAAATTACTTAAAAGCTATCTTTTAGTGAAAAAATAATGTAAGATATAAAAATAAGATAAAAACTTTTATATAAAGAAAATAGATTTTAAAATTGCTCAAATCCTAGAAATTTTGAACTGTATAGTGTTTTAGAAAATATTTTCTATTTCCTCGAATTATGTTTTAGTCTCTAAATAAGAGCTGAAAAATTTATTTATTTAAATAGAAAATTATCCACTCATGAATAAAACAATTTTTAGAAAATTTTGATAACATGCAAAATACATTTGATTAAGTTCCCTTGAATATTTCCCATTGATGGTCACGTAGTTCACAGACTTTCAAACCGATACAATTATGCAGAGAATAAATAAATAAAATCTCTTACTCTCTTTCACTTTACGAGATTGAGCTAGCAAAATATCCGAGCCTTATGCTTTTATTTTAATTTGTTTAATTTTCATTTGTACATTTATAATTTTATTTCATTTATTTGATTAAAAAAAAAAAAAAAACTAAAAGATTTTTAATAATTACTTTTAAAATTACATTGAAGGAAAAAATGAAAACTCAAATATGTTTTCCTCAAATTTCGCGATTTTATTCTTTTTTTCTTACGCGAATCGTGGTTGAAAATTGAAACAAGTTGCAGTTTATTAACACAAACGAGTGTGAACAATTTAATATCATTATTTACAACTGTTCAATAGCTCTTATTTGATCATGCGATTACGATAACTCCATATTCGGTCGGAAATGAAGTCTTTAGCATAGGGCATAAACAAACGTTTTGCGAGTAGACAAACGGTTTGAGCTTGACAACCTTGTAATTCTGTAGTCTCTAATCACGAACAACCGATCTGGAAGGCCAGATCTGCTGACAAGGCGACAAGTAGATTGATTAAAGAAAAAAAAATTGGAAATAATTAAAAAAATTTAAAATAGAGTTTTACTTTTAATTAATTATTAATATTGCAACCGATTTCTTTTTAATAAACATTTGTAGTATTCGTTTATCAGCATGGGCGTAACCAGGAGAGGGAGTTCGAAACACCCTTCATTGAGTTGAAAAAAAAAATAAAAAATGTTATATGTATATTTCAAACGACTACGTTTATGAATTTTTATACCAAAGATATGATTGAGTCCCTCCCCCTTTTTACTTTACCATACAGGGTAAAACGGCTGAAACTATTTTGATTAAAAAAATTGAGCTAAACCATGGCATTTGGCTCTATAAAAAAGCTCTAATAAGTGAACATCGAAAAAATTATATTTTTGGAGATAATAATTATTTTGTCAAAATGTCTATTAGTTAGTCTGTCTGTTAGTTAGTTAGTCAGTCAGTCTGTGCGTTACCAAATTTTTGTGGACGAGCTAGCTCAAAAACTAGTGTGAGTATCGAAACCAGATTTCACACGTAGTTTTGGTCCATTGAGATTAAGAGCTAATTAGATTTTACTGCATATCGACCCAAAATTAAGGGGGTAGAGGGGGTTAAAAATTACAAATCTAGGCTTTTTGAGCAAACTCAACCAAATTTTGTATACATAATCAGTGAGACCCCAGAAGTCTAAAAATGCAAAAACTAACCGCCCAAAATAGGGGGGGGGGTCAAAAAATTAAAATTAATATTAAATATAAGTGAGGGGCCAGGTTGTATGGTAAAGTCAAGTGGATGGCCACATCAGAACACGTCAGCTTATTTATTATATTAAGCTAATACCTCTCCAAATCTGATCCCCCTAGTTACGCTTATAAATATCAGTACAGTTCATTTTTTTATATAATATCCTTAAATTAAAAGATAAGCTTAAACTTATGTAAATTGGAAGTAAAAAATTTCAAAGACTTAATATACATTCAGCAAATTCGAAGTCATGTTTTTTTTTTAGCAAAATGCTTAAACTTTACACAGGAGAGTGAAACACAAATTTTTGGGACAAATCTACAGTAATGGTTGAATGTTTAATGTTTCCCTTGCACCGACGCCATAAAACGTTCCATAATTTTTTTTTATAAAGAACTGTATTCATTTAAAATAATGATTGTTTTTTTTTATCTGATTCCTGAATTATTGAACCAGAAAGTCCAAAATCTATTCAGTTCGTCGTTTTGAGAACAAAAACCCTTTGGCTAATTTTCTATTATATTTTCTTCTTAAGTTATTGTTGAGTATCCAGACCGAAACAAATAATTTTTCCCCACGTTTCAGACATTTTTAAACATGAATGCATGGTTGAGTTATCATTTAAAATAGAAATCTTTTTTTTTTTTTTTTTTAATTGAAAAATTTGTCTTTTATATCTCAATCAAATTTTTTACTATTTCGGTGATTAACTGACAAATTTAATATTATTTTCTAAAGCCCCTCCCCTATTATATTCATATCACCCCCTTGGGGTATACTTCCAAATCGGAGAGCATTGATTTAGTCGATGGGGAGTGTTAGAGGGCAGCTCGTTTCTCATATAAATATTACAGTGTCGATGATTCTAACGACTATTCGTCTGCTATTTCTATTGCATTCATAATATAAATAAACCTTTCAGAAGTTCAAGAGATTTCTGAGGTGGGCGTTGCACTCTATTTTTAAGCCTTTATGGGTTGTTGTCAGGAATCGTGTTAATAAGATGGTTAAGAAAAGACATTTTTAATAATAAAAAGGTTGTTAAAAAAATCGCTACACTCCTTGAAAGAAGGCAACTTCTGAATTCAAGAAAGAGTGCAAAAATAACAAGTTTCAAGGAGAGGACTTGGGAAGGACGAAGCCCTTAACAGAAAAAAAAACTTTCAGCCCCTAATTGATTTCCCTCCCCTTCTTGTTCGCAACGGTTCCCTCTAAACTCTAAAGGATTTTTATCATTAGTATAGTTCCTATACAGTTCACAACATTCTTCTGGTTTAAAGTGTTTATTATTCGGTATTGTTTTGAAAACTTCACTAGAATTAAAAAAAATGCATTTATATTGAAATATATTAAAGATCGGATCGGATCGGATTAGCCGAGAGCTTAAAGACACTAGCCTTCTAAGCAGGAGTCCCTGGTTCGAGTCCGAGTCCCTGCATTGATATTTGACCGGCTATAATCTGATTCTAGTCACCAATCCGTCTGGCAAGCGTGGTGACTTAATGCCAACCCCCTTCCATTTGATGGAAGAGGCCTATATTCAGCAGTGGATTGTCGCTATCGACAGGCTGATGATGATGATGATGATGATATTAAAGATCTGATCTGCTTACTTAATATGTATAAATTCCAAGAAAATTGAAAACTCTTTCAAAAATCGCTATCTGATTGCACATTTTGGGAATTTGGCAATTTTCTATCAGCGACTGGTTTGAACTAGAATGTTGAAACTTAGCACATTTGCTTGTTGCTCGTTGTTTTTAAAAAATGTTTGAAAGGTGGAAAAAAGTAATTTTCATCCATGTCTTGTCTGAATTCAGAAACGAATGTTACACTCAAGAAGAGGAAAGTCGTGGAAGTTCGTTTTGGTGCCAAAATGTTTGTATTTTCAATGCGAAGAGCTGATTAGATTTTGGTCTCTCTAACTTTAGAACTTCCAATTCAAAAATGCACAAATATTATTATTTAATTATTATTTCTCAAAATAATTAAAATAAAATAAAAAATAAATTTCTCATAGTTGATGGCGAGCGTAGAAGTATCGAAAAAGTTTTTAAATTTTTCCTATATTTTCGATTTAAATTGACGGTGTGGCAGAGCTCCAAAGTATGGTCGTTTTTAGATAGTTATTTTTTAATTATTTAGGACTATAGTTTCGAAACCTCTTAACTTTATCTTTAATCTTATAAAAATATTTCCTATGGACTTACTTGAATATTAATAAATTATTGTCAGAAAAAATTTACTTCTTGACAGTATAAACGAATGATTTCTATTCTTCCAGAAGAAGTAAATTCACATGTGACTTATTTTCTATTAAATATCTATATAAAATATTTATATTAGTCTAAAGGTGAAGGCAACCCTTTGGATCTATGGATTGAATAAATAAAATAATTTATATTTAACACAAGACATAATATTTCTTCCAAGTATGTCTTATTACAAAACATGCTCACTTTTCTTTAGATTACACTGCTCGACAAAATTTAAACAAATATTTCTCCCCATAAACCTAACAATGTATTCCAGTACAGTTTTATACGCTGATTATCATGCAATTTACCGATTTTTTACATCACGTCAGTTTTGAGATATTATCGGTCAAAATGACGAAAAAGAGCCATTTTGACCTATTTTTGAGTCCCATTAAATATTAAACAGCAATATTTGATATCAAAATATTTTGTTGACGTAATAGAAAGCAGCTTTCTCTTTGATTTTCAAATTACTACTTGATTTTAGCTCATTTGGAACTCGAGTTATAGCTAAAAGGCCAAGACCTTATGTTTTATCTATGTTTATTTATCCTAAAGGATAAGAGTAAATAAATATTTTATTTAATATGGATTTACTTATGAGTTATTTACTCTTATCTTTATTAAAGATGTTTCACCTTGCACCAACACCACAATCTCTACTGATTATTTATTTATCCTTTATAATCACGATTTTTTAGTTATAATTCGAGTTCAAATTGAGCTATAAACAAGTGGTAATTTCATCAATCAAGGAGGAAGCTGTTTTCTATTACGGCAACAAAATATTTTGATTTCAAATATTGCTGTTTAATATCTGATGGGATTCGAAAATAGGTCAAAATGGCATTTTTCGTCGTTTTGAACGATAATATCTCAAAACTATGACGTGTTGTAAAAATCGGGAATTTGTATGATAATCAGCGTATGGATTTCTACTGGAATCCATTGTTAGGTTTAAGGGGTATTATTTTTTTGATCAGTGTTATCAAATTTACTTAAATGAAAAAATTTCAAATATATTTCTATTTTGTCTTATTAACTATATTTTTTCAATTTTATTCGGTACAGTTACTTAGTATCAGGTCGCCCGTTTATTGAATTCACTCAAAAATTTTCATTTTTACATACGGTTCCGTTTAAAAAGTAAAACGGAACCTCATTGGTGCCACTTCAATGTCTCTCTGTCTTTCTATCCCTCTATCAAAGCATTGTTGCTCGTAAACTAAATAGAATAAAAAGTTGACATTTAGAATATATATTCATTTCCCCGCAAATCAAACATCGTAATAAAATTTTAATCGAAAGATTATTTTAGGGAGGGTCGAATTTAATATCGAGTCATTAATAAAATATATTTTTTTATCATAGAGTGTGAGGTGTCCCTGTAAAGATCTCTTTAATTAGAATTAGGTGTAATTTTTTAAAACGTATTTCATTTTGAAATGCCGGCGTGAGAGAGCTCCAAACTTAACAGTGATTTTTGTACCTATCTTATGCTAACTTTTTTTTTATTTATTGTCACCAGAAACAAACCCCATTTAGACAGCACATCAGTAAAGTGTTAGTAGGGTTAGTGAGGGAGCCGAGTTTTAAACGGTAGAAATTTTATATGCTAGCCAGGATCGAACCCCGGCCTCTTGCTTGAACATCGTCATCAACGATGCTGAAGCGGGGCCAGCGCGTTAGCCAGCTCGGCCAACCCGACTCCCCTACGCTAACTTAAAATTATGGAAAAATTCCACAAATTCACTCATTCCCTCCTTATGAACGACAAATAAGAATAAATTTGATGTCTCAAATATTTCATATTTTAGCATAAAAAGAAATATGATAAAGCAGTGCTTCCCAAAGTGGGCGAGGGAACAATTCAGGAGGGTAGTAGTAATCTCAGTTGTATTTGGTGGGGGATTGAAGAAGAAAATAGGGAATAATTTAAAATTGCGAAATAAATTAATTGTAAGAAAATAAAATTGAAAAAAAAAAATTAAATTTTTTCCACTTTATCCGAGTTTTGCTTGGTTTGTGTTTGCGGTTAAGTAAAATTCCGAAAAACTCTAGTTCGGCGACGCCCAGCTTTTCCCTGTCGTTACAAAGTACTTAAGAAAGATCGCTACCGTCGTCCAATTTATTGTTTTAAATCAGGGGTGTCCCAACCTTTTGGCTTACATGGGCCACATTTGAAGAAAAAACAAATGTTTAGAATAGAATATTATAATTCTATTGATATTTGTTATTCAAAAAGATAGTTAATAATGTAGAAATGAGCACTTTATTATTTTTTTAGTCATAGTGACCTTCTAATTTTACTTTTATACTTGAAAATAATTTCTCGTATATATAAATACATACCTACATACTTACAGAAAGTGATATTATGTATTAGTATTTGTTTATATTTTTTCCTGGCTAGATATTTAATATAAAATTCTAATAAAGAGACAATATTCAATTTTTCTTTCAGATCGGTGTCTAATTGTTGTTCTAGAACATTCAATCAGAAAGTTTGCAAGTAGATTTTTTTTTTATTTAATATCACCGGGAACAAAGCCCATTTAGTCAGCACATAAGTAAAGTGTTAGTAGGGTTAGTGAGGGAGCCGAGTTTTCAGCCGGTAGAAATTTTTATTTGCCAGCTAGGATTGAACCCCGGCCTCCCACTTCAACATCGTCATAATCGATCGATGCCGAAACGAGGCCAATGCGTTAGCTGACTGAGCCAACCCGACTCCCCAAGTAGAAAATTTATTTCTAATGAAAATAGGGTCGAAAATAAAATGATGATTATTTTTTCGGAAATCTTGAAATCTAGTTCCAGATTCAAAATTTAAAATTATCACTTTTATTTTTCGAAAACTTCACAGTAGATTCTTATTTTAGAGAAAAAAATTATCAGTCCAAATTGTAGTGTGTTTTCCAGTATCTATATACTTATACATCTCAATGTTTTAAGGAATTTTATGACTTTATATTGGGCCACGGGCTGGACACCCCTGGTTTAAATCGAATGGGATTAAAGAAGGATATGAGGAATGATAATTTATTTTTTAAAAGGGTCACGGATATAATAATCCCTGACTATCCATTATCTATTGACATGTAAGAACGCGCAAAGATCTAAAAGACAAGTCCTGACAAGTTTTAGTCCAAGAGAGGAATTATCAATTAATTGTGATTGTTCTAGAATCTAGAAAATCCCAATTCCTTGTCTCATTGCGTACTGGAATGATAACTATAGACTTGGTTAGTGTCGTAGCATATAAATTACTGAAATAATATTAAATTGAAAGTTTTTGCCGAGAGTAGCAGAGTTTTCATATATTGAAGGAGACAATAAAAGAGTGTGTCTTCTGCTGGAATTATAAATTTTATTTATTTATAACGAGACTATAGTTTCGAGGGGGCTTTGCCCTGTTCATCAGTCTATTCACAATGTATTCACAGGAATTAATTTATGAATGAAAGTTTTACATTTTTCATGTGTTAAGGTTATAAATTACCTATAATTTATAACGCTTAACGCATGAAAAAATATTAAAACTTCATTCGTAAATTAATTCACTGTGATTACATTGTGATGGAGGCGGTGATGCAAAGCGGCGAAAGCCCATAGTCTCGTTATAAATAAATAAAATTTATAATTCCGGCAAAGAAGACACACTCTTTGTGTTATTTTCTCCTTCGAAATAATATTATAAATATTTTAGAAAATGAAAATATGATAAAGAAGAATTTTTAAATATTCGAAACTTCATTATTTTTTTTATATTATATAGTTGAGCTTATAATTTTTGCTTTTAAGTGGATTTTATTCTTGAAAAAAGCTTCACGTATTGTACAAATGTACATTCATATTTCGAAAAAGGCAATAAATATATCTCTACATATAAATATCAATGTTTTAAGGAAGTTTATGATTTTATGTTGGGCCACGCTCTTTGCAGTGCAGGGCCGCATGCGGGGCCACGGGTTGGACAGCCCTGTTTTAAATGATTATTATTTGTATTTACTTGTCACAAACTGGTTTGTTACATTTTTTATATGAAAATATCTCATTAACTATAAATTCCTATTTGAATTTCCCTAATTAACATGTTTCTTTTTGGTTAGCTCTCGTGTAGGGTCGGGGAATTTCCCATCCTGAATGATATTTTTTTTCTTTTTATTCTAATTGGGAGGGTATTGTTCTTCGGGAGAACTTTTCATCGAAATCTCACTTTCGTACTGTGAGGGGTCCTGCGTTTATTTTAGGGCTAGATAAGAGAAGCAGTGCCTTGCACATCGCTTCCCTAAAGCCCAACCCCAAATCAACTCTACTCTCACACATATGACTTCGCCAGTTGAAAAATGATTAATGAATCCAAAAGGAACTTTCAATGGCATTCATGTCCTTCCTCCCATGTTATTTGTTCAAAATGGTTTATTTACTTAACATGCTACCGAAAAATATACCCACAACCTGCTTACACATTTTTACTTTCACTTATTCTTTAACGTTCCATTTTTGCTTCATGAGAAATTAGTCAATTTAGCTAAGTTTCCATTATATATTAATCTAGTGAATTCAGTCAAAAATTTTCAATGATTATTTTTTCTTATTCGTGTTTAAAAATAATGGTAAAGTGATGAAAAATTATTTGTAAGCATGATTTGTTGGGATAGAAGTAAAATGTTACGATAAAATTTTGAAATTTACAACTGATGTATATTCATTTTCCTCGGAATCAAATATCGTATTTAAATTTTAATCGAATGAATATTTTGGGGAGGATCGAATTTTTCATATAGGTCAATTTTTTTTACCAAAGGATGTGAGATATCCCTATAAAGATTCATTAATTAGAATAGAGATATTTTTTTTGTAAATTAAATTCTAATGATCGTGTTGGAGGGCCCCAATTATTAGTTGATTTTTGTTACAGCTCAATTTCAATCAAGTATGTACTTACATACTTCTGAAAAAAGTCTTAAAATTAGTTCATTCTTTCCTTATGATTGACAAATAATAACTTATTTGATATCTCAAATATTTTAAAAGATATAATTATTTTTCTGTTGCCTTCCTGCCTTTTATAGGCGGACTGAAGTATTGAATTCACGAAGCGGCTGGTTATTCGGTTAGGAATATACCTATTCAGTATATATTAGGTACGGAACAATTGACATGCGATCCGACTCGTAATTACCAGCTTATTTCTTGTTCGTCTGTATCTGGATTCCGTTACCCTCAATAACTCGAAAATGGAAGTTCGTAAATAGTTATTCTTATGGCAAAATGATAGTGTTTCTAAAACAAAATTAATGAAAAAGTGAAAGCTTTTTCAAAATTCGGTATACTCTCCACAAATGTTGGTGATTTGTCCATTTTTTCTGGGGTGTAAATTGTCTTCCAGGCTCTTGTGTCGTGCTTGTATGAATATAAGAATGAATGAAAGTTTGCAAATTTCGTATTTATGAGTTTATCTCATTACTTCATAAGACATGATAGTATTAATAAATACTTCACATTATATCCTATATCATTACATGATGTAGTATTTATGTAAAAGTAAAAATGTAAAAGTTAATGAAAGTAGACGTTTCGCACAGTATTTGAGTCGTTTTCAAGTAAATCCAATATATGTTGATATCCCCACTTTTAAAATTAATTCTACTTGTTCAAATAATAATAATTTCGATTCGCTTTTCTAAAAAAATACCTCTTTCTTAAAAAGAGAAAAAACTCCCTGGAAATGTTTCCCCAATTGACGTTTCACACGACCAACCATTTCGCTACTCTTATCAAAAAATAAATATTGAAAAGAGGGTTGTTGCGTTCTTTAGAAAGTATAAACTAAATATTGATTTTCGTTTAGAAAAAAAACCTTGTTATTTCTACATTCTATTTTAAAAATATTTCAATTGAGTAGATATATGTTTGGAAAGTAGAGATATATCAAAATAGAGTTATTTACATATATTTGTAATTTTATGTAAACATATGTGCTGTTTGCTTGCTTTCTTGGGCAGCTGCTACTAACATATCGATATAACAATTTAGGCGGCGTGCTTCTATGTCAATATGTTGGCCAGGGAGCATCTTTGTCTTTTGAAATCACTCAGAAAGCTATTATGCTAAGCAGCATGCAGCTCAGCTCAGACGGCGAGGGTCGCAGGACCCTTTGACCCCCCCCCACCCCCGCCCCTACCTTATCCTATCCTATCCTATTCCCACTCTACTCAGCCCTTACACTATTTAATTATTGGCTTCAAAAAATCACCCCATTAGTACTATTAGTCCAACAATATATTCAAAAAGGTTTATAAGATATATATAGTACACCTCATAAAAATATTTATTACTTTATTTATTTCTTCTTTTTACCCTAATTCAAATGTATTTGAGATTTATTTTATAACGTAAAATAAATAACTTAAGAATACCACCTGCGGCCATAGGACAACGCCAAAATTTTTCATGGGGAGGGGCCAAAATTTCTTTATCTTTCAATAAACATAACTTATTTATAATAATATTTTAAAAATACAACTTTTCTTGTTATTATTGAAATAATTTTTTTTGTAATCCCTAACCGAACCATAAAAAGTATTTTTTTAAACAAAATTGTTTTCTACAAAATCAAAATGACACACAATTTATTTACAAATGTGAGCATCTCACGAATCACAATCACTTCCTTCCCAAGTTAATATATACAATAATGTCAATAATTTAAATTACCTTATTATATTATGGGTAATTAAAAAAAATCATGATATAAAGTTGGCCACGTGCGAATCGGACCGGCTATAACTTAGCCTCCTTTCTTGAGATATTATTTTTAATTATTATTATTATTTTTAATTAAAATATTATCATCCCATCGAAAGCACAACGTTTCGGTGTCTACATCTGCAGTCATGTTCTGGAGAAATTATTTTTTGAGTGACTCACTTGACTAATTTTAGATTCGTTTATAAATGAGTTGCTCAAAAGAAGTAGGTATTCATCAATGAGATGCCGGCTCCAAAATTAGAGATCAAAACGTTATTTATATATGAATGATAATATCTCATTAAAAATATTTAATCTAAGTGTTTTCAGCTGAAATTTTAAAGTTAAATCTGTTGATAAGTTTCGTCTGAAACCAGAAAAATTAGATTATTGATCTGAAAAAGATAGGTAGCTCAGATCTCTTTGTTGGAAACGACCCGTTTATTAATTATACTACCTATTGGTTAATTTCATAGATATATGGGGGTGGGTGATTTAAGCTAAGGTCGGAGAGAATTTGATTAGTTATTCTTGTCAGAATGTACGATATAACATTTTGATCTCTATTTTTGAATTTGATTTAAAATATAATAAACTCTCAAAAAGAATGTCAAAATTTTATTTTGGTATGACTTTAAAAGTACTTCAAAACAACTTAAGTATTAGATTCATTAAGAGATATCAATAAGGTTGTTGTCCTCTGTTTAATGTATATATATATATATATATATATATATATATATATATATATCATTTATTGTTTGAGACTATAGTTTCGAAGGTTTGATCTTCATCATCAGTCTTTTTAATTATAAATATTTGATCTGTTATTTCTCATGTGTTTACATACCCTAATGGATTTAGATAAATTCGTTTTGTCCTAATAGCTGAACAAACGAATGTGAATATGTTTATTTGAATCAAGCACAGGACAATCTCATGGATTTCTCTTTATGAATCAACAACTCTGCTACTCTTGGCAAAACAAAATCTTTTCAATTATGTATTAGAGATTAAAACGTTGTGTATTCTGATGGATTTAGATCAGCGCTTCTGAAACTTTTTTCATTCGCGACCCCATTTTGATTGATAAATTTTCCCGACCCTAAATTATATAGATATATGGTATAAACCTATAAACCATCATTTTACTAGCAAATCATAAATAAATTTATAATGAAGCAAATCTTTATAAAATATACCTATTATAATATATTTTTTAATATAAACATACCTATTATAATAACTTTATCATTTGTTAAAAATTACATAATTACAATTATTAAATCTAATGGATCTGCGTGTTTCATATTAAATAAAGAATCAAACATAAGATCACTATCTTCACAATTTTCAAATTTGATTTGTATTTTGATTTTATAATCGCCACTACTGAGAAAGTCGTTTCATATAATAAATAAATATATCTATATAAAATGGCAATTTCCCGAATTTTTGGAAATTCAATGAGAAATACAAAAAATATTGCAAACTTAATAAAAGCATGTAAAAATACCTCATATTATCTACTAAACTTTAATTTTTGGCGGCTGCGCATTATAATTTTTTTCATTAAACATTGTTTCAAAGTCATTGTTGCCCTATGTTTCAAGACTCCAAAATGTGGTCGCGACCCACAGTTTAAGAAGCACTGATCTAGTACGTTCCAGCGGAGTCTGAAGTCTGAACTCTCTACAATTGATAATAAGTGTTAATGATGTATGAACTAAATGAATTCGAACATTTCCTATTGGAGTGCGTAGAAGAGGGAGGGAGCCCAGCCCCTTCGTCTAAGAGATGACGTTTTGATTTATTTATTAAATCCCAATGGATATCTTCTGGATATTGGCAGAGTCCCGAAACGTCTTGTATACATGTCTTATTGTTCTAATCAATCAGTTTAATAATTAATTATTCTAAATGTAGCCCTATTTTTTTAGAATATAATTGGAAGCCAGTGGCTAGAAATAGAAACATTCTTGTTCAAATTCGCATCATAATTTGGGAAAATCTATTTGTTAATAAGTTACTACCATTCTCACTTTGTTCCATGTCTAAGAATTACTACACGTCTTAAGTTTCAATGTTATTTCCGATAAAGAATATATATTTCGAGTTCCTATATTTTGGGGTTAATTAAGACAGTTAAAACTACATATTGTGAAATTATTTTAGATGAAAAATCTAGCCTAACTTGAACCCACCACGAGACTTTATTATACCTCTGTCTTCTCTCATATATCTATCTATCCAAAATTTTATTGTTGAGAGGGCTCGAACTCAAGCGTGAACGTCCGAAAACATTTTGAGTAGCTCTGGATAGGGTTATTGGTAAAAAATTCCATGTCGATATTTTAGATGTTAATGTTTATATCAAGTTCAAAACAGTGATTTTTAAAAAATCTCTTTATCTGTATTAATGGCTTTCTATTTAGAGCGATTGACATTCATCACTATCATCATCATAGAGAATACACAAAGATCCTATTTAGTAACAATGCAATTTTAAGAGAACTTTAAAAGCCAAATTTGTCTAATCCAATTTTAACCATTGTGGGTACATTTTTTCAAATTACTTTATTCAAATTCTTTTTAAATATGTCAAAATTTCTCAAAAAGGGCTTGATTATTGTCATTTCCTTTCTCGGAAAAGATTTATAATTAATATCTTGCTGTTTATCATAAAAAGTTTCTTTATAGACTGTCTAACGTCCTCTGTATACTCAAATAATTTTAAAATCGGTCTCATCACTTGTCTACTTTTTAGTTTCAACCTCTACCGTATATTCAAGATTTCAAATTTATTGGTTTTAAGATCTAGCCTGAAAAGTGGTTACACACATACATGATACATATATGGACCGTTAATTTTGAAAGTAGTACAAGTCCAATTTTGAAAAAATGGTTTAATGTCAGTGTTAGTTCGACATAGATTTCTTCTTTTCTTCTTCTTCAATTTCCATACTCGATTCCGAGCGTCGGCGATTACTGTGGAGAGTACCTTTTCCACTGTAATCTTCCTGGGGAAATTTTTCACAGATGTGGTTTCCCATTGCCTTCCCCTGAAAGGATCAGATTCTTTTTTTCATATTTATAATATCCCAGTCAATAAAGTACAATATCTTTATGAATTCATCAAAATATAAATATAAATACAAATATCTCGAAAAATCAAAAAATGGAGATACACAACTTTCAAAATAAACGGTCCATATATATAAATGTTTTCTAAAATATACTATTTAGGACTCAAAATGAGACTTGTGAAAAGATTTTTAACAACAAGATTTCCATTACTTACTTCATATGTAAGAAACCTTCGTTTCTATGAGTTGCGTAATATAAATAAAATTCTTAGTTTTACAAATAAAATATATACCTACATTTATTAAATGTCATGCGAATACAGTTTGTAACTTTTTTAATCACCTTTAATTAAGATTGATTCATTTCAATTAATAGAACAGATTTTAGGATATTTGAATTTACTTTTTCACTAACAGCAACAATTTTCCTTGACTTCTTCTAATGACAATTTATATCCTCATTAATCCTTTCTATAGGGGATTTACAACTTTTTAATAAATACCTTTAAAACCTCGAATTGAATCCTTGGTATTTTTGTTATTATTCTTATTATTCTTATTCTTATTATTATTCTTATTTTGCTAGAAAATAATCTCCTTAAGAAAAGACTTTAATTGAAATTGAGGCGGAGTATGATTGGATGTTAGGTTACTCGGCAAGAAAACAACCACCCAGGGGTTTGTAATGAGAAAGCCGATAACTTTGAAAGGGGATAGTAATTCATTTCAAGACAAGATTTACAACGTAGCCCATTGTATTCCTTAACTTAAGGGAAGCCCTATCCAGCTAGGCAAATAAACATCGATAATTTTAACCGGGGGTGATGGGGTAGTTCGATACTAATTCAGTTTCCTTCCTTTACATCGAAAAATGAGTTTTCCTATCGAAATTCTTTCAAAATCTTATACGAGAAAACAAAATTAAATAAAAATTATCATTGTTTATAAACCACGTTTTCAATTTTATTTATTATTAGTATTATTATTATTTATTTATTTTTTTATACAACCGCTTAAAAAAATCATGATTTACTATATATTAGCTCGTGGGAAATACGAATTTATTGCGGCATGATTTTATTACTTATAGAAACAAGTGAATTTCATTAATCTTTTTCAAATTGCTTCAAAAAACGCCATAACATTTAATTTATATGTCAGAATAGCTTTGTCTCAAAGTATAATCAAAAGTCCATTTTGCGATTTGAATTGTCTGTTGAGCATGATTGAAGGCAAGAAAGCCCTTTTGAAATTAAATATGAGATATTTGATACTCATCCTTTATAGTTTTTTTTAAAATAATTTTTAAGTTAATTAATTAGAATAAACAACAATAAAATACAAGTTAGCCAAATTTTCTAGGAAATTCCTTTAAAAATATATTTTTTTTATTTTATTTAATGCGTAGTAATTTTGAGCAGTGTATAAAATTAATGTACACTGCAGTAGTTTTTCCATGATCCCCGTCGTCAATCTAGCGTACAGATCACCAACACTAGGTTGCCTATGTTGCAGGCAATCATGAGAATTACTACTGCTTTTTACTAAGCATACATGACAAAATCGAATTTTTTTATTTTATTTTTAATTTATATTTTTTTCAAAATTTTATGTTATAAGATTAAATTTTTTATGAAAAGCTAGTTGAAAGTAGGTGGTTCGTGTTCATATTTGATATCTGGTCATTTCCGTTTCGTTAAACTCGTTTTGTTTTCGTTAGCGTTCAGAGAACCCTCTCGTTGGATTCTTTTCGTTTCTTTCGTTTGTTTCTTTCTGTAACTTGCTAATGGCATTTGGTGGGTGATGTTTCAGCTTGCAAGAAGAAAGAAGACGCCCAGACCCAAGCAGAGCACACAGCCGCACCCAAGAAACCGCGATTG
The DNA here is from genome assembly GCA_024734495.1 of Forficula auricularia. NCBI lineage: Eukaryota > Metazoa > Arthropoda > Insecta > Dermaptera > Forficulidae > Forficula > Forficula auricularia. The sequence goes on along the minus strand of JALMQS010000030.1, from coordinate 2,798,295 downwards.
GTTTTCACCGACCTGCAGCGTCGTACTCTACAGGCTATTTTTAAGGTTGCCCAAACATTATTAATTTTTTAAACAGAGTCTAATTGAGACGAGTAACCGAGAGAAAAATGCTAAGCAAAATTAGAAGTATTAGAGATCCGAATGATAAGTGCTTGGATTGTATATTAATCAAAGAAAATAAAAACAAAAACAAATATATAATCACCAAATAACACTAAATATACATATATATCGGGTTCTAGAGTTCGGTATCTCCAATCTGGCACATACCAGTTGAGCAGATACATGTCACTGTAATGACAATAAACATAAGATGAGAAAAAATATATATCACATGAGGATGACAACGTGTTACTTTATTATTAAGCAAAATAATTGATGGCCTTATTCGATTTGGAAGAAAAATTCTTTCGGTTTGGGCCACATTAATATATTTATTTTTAAGAATATCCGTTTCGGTTCCAATATTGAAGGAAAATTTAAAAATACAATGGAGTACTCTTGAATTGACCTAGAAGTGAATTTATATTTATTGAAAAATAAAACGTTCAGTATTATTTAATAAATGAAAGAATTAATGGCAAAAAATGCAATTAATTAAAAGAGCCGCTCTTAAAAACAATATTCATAATAATAACAATTCACACCATTTTTTCCGTTCTTCATATTCATTAAAGCATATTTAAACAAACAAGAAAAAAAGAATTCATAAAATTGAAATATTATTTTATAAAGAGAAGTATGATGAAAAGCTTCCAAAACATATAGGTACGAGAAGCAATCCTGAAAGAGATTTATGTTTATCATTGTAACCGATGTTAATTATAAAATAAAAATAAATAAATGCTGTGATATGATGTGCTGTGAAAGTATATTTTATTTTTGAAAGTTTAACAAATAGAAAAATGAATACGACGACTACATATCAATTAATAAATAAACATAAATAAAAAATAAACGATCAATAATTTAATGGCCAAAAAACAAAATAAATTAATGATATAATAAATATACATGTATAAAAATACTAAAAATAAAATATGCGACAAGATATTTTATAAAACGCTTTCGTAAAGATTATTTGGCATCCAAATTGACCAGATCTGGTAAAGAATCGAAGTGACTTGTAAAGAATAAAAAAGTAATAATAATAATATAAATAATAATAAACCATGTTAAATTAAAAGAAAAACAACGAGAATTTCGTACAATATTTTAATTTTTCAGTATGCAGATTATGTAAATGTCGTTTCTAATTAAATCTGCAATCACAAACAGTCAACTAAATTAACAATACATCTTATTTTATGGAATACATACACTTTTTAAATCTGGTTAATTTAATCTGAAAGTAGCAAGACGACTAAATAAAGCAATATTGGAAGGGAATTTTAACATTTCAACCCCTCCGAAAATCAAATTTAACTTCCTTCCATCGAATTCATAATCATGATGTATGAATATTCTATTACTAAACAGTTTAGGAGAGTACAAGAATTGTAAATGAAATAAATCCTCTAACTTGTCTTCATAAATATCTTTAGATTTTTAATTAAAAAACATAAAGATATTTTGGAATACTTCATGTTTATTCATATATATATAAAAAAGAAAAATAAGACAAAAAAAGTCCAAAGGGAATTCGAATGTTTCAAAATGTGGCTCAAACCAAGCACCAAAGAATGACAATAAAACGAAAGGATAATTTTATTAAACATAAACATTTATTAAAATTTATCTAGAAATGCAAATAAACAAAAACAGACTGAAAAAAAAGAAGAAGATTTGATAGTATGCAGCTTGATTTCCGTCGAACTTCGAGAGTCTCAGAGACGTTTGGGGGAAGCTGAGACCTTTTAAAGGCAAGCCGTCGATCTTTGGTATGGGATATATATTTTATTACCATTTTTCAGGATCATTTGGGTTGAAATGTTGTGTTAAGCTGCTTGCTAATGCTAAATTCCTTATTTGGATAAGGATACCGAACTCTACACCTGAATTCCCTATTTAAAAATATTTTAAATCGCATATCACTCGGTTACTTGACTTAAAAAAAATATTTATTAGAATTAAAAAAATAAATAAGTACTATTAAAAAAAAAAAAAAAAAAAAATGAAAAATTTGATTTACTACTGAAAAGGGCATTAAAGGATACTTTAAGACTAGTGATCTCTCATTTAATTCAAAATTCATTAAATCTTATTTTGTCCGACATAAATGCATTTCTGTCGGGATTCAGGTGGAGAGTTATGTATCGCTAATTCAAATTTTTAATCAAGTATTTTCAAACTACTAACTAATTACATTCTTTATAATTTAGATAACATATTTTGATTAATAATTAATTTTATCTTTTTAAATATATTTTTTCAAGAGAGATCTGTGAAAAATTAAAGAAAGAGTTCAGAAAAGAATAGTTCAAAATAAAATTGAATTTTCCTCTTACAACTATCTGTAAGAAGATGAAAAGAAATAAATGAAAAAATATTATTTTATTATTTGTTATATCTTGACTGATTCTTTATTTTCTTAAAAATCATAATTTGAAAAGTAGAGCTTTATAAATTAAAACATATTCAATAGTAATAGGATAATTTGCAAATTTTGATCGATAATAGCCTAGTTCAGAGGGAGTTTTGTTTCTGGCCAGACTTTGAAATTTTTAAAAAACTTTTTCTTCTTCTTCAAGTGCCATACTCGATTCCGAGCGTCGGCGATTGCTATGGAGAGTATCCTCTCCATTGTAGTTTTCATGAGGAAATTTTTCACAAGGGTGGTTTCCTATTGCCTTTCCTCGAAGGGATTAGATTTTAAAAAACTATGGTTGTTAAATTTAAGCCAAAATACAAGTCTGGACATAAATAAATTTAAAGTTAATTAGATAACTTTTGGATTTTACACTCTAATCAGTATCGCTGTAGTAAGTCTTATTATATACGTTGGATATTTGATAGAACAAGAAATTCTTTACACCTTTCTGTGAGACAGAATAAAAAAAAATAGGTAGCTTAATTGTTTCCTTTGAATGATAAAAAATATATATATTTATAATTATTTTGATAGTATTATATCGAATTCCTTGCAATTTCTATAATGTACATAAATATTTTTTTTAATAATATTAATAATAATAACGATAATTTTTTGTCGCAATGGAATATTTATTGAGGTTCAAATCGAGATGAATACGAATATTCATTTGTGATTTAATGCTCAAAAGACAACAAACTCGTATAATAGTTATAATAAAAATTAACGATGAAGGGGTTCTCTTCAAGAATATAGCCCTTAATAAATCAAATTATATATAAGTGTATATATGTATGATTGTATGTATATTTTTATTTTATATAAATAAAAAATAAATATTTATTTTTTATTTATATATTAAAAATATATGTGTTTATAATTGTTCGTATCAACCATAGGACACGCTCTTTGATTTGTTCTTGTGATATCAATAAACTTGCTACCCTCGGCAAGTAAATTAATTATTATTATCATTTTCGTCCATAATGTGTATTGATTTGAAAGTAGGAAATAAAGACAAGTTTTTATGTGTGACTTTTTTATCAACCAACGTTTCGTCGACTTCAGGGCTTCTACAATTAATAAGAACATTATTAAAATCAAGTTGCAAGAGTACATTATAATTTTAGAACAAACATGTATCAATATTTTACCTGAGGAAGTCGGCAAAGTCGACGAAACGTTGGTTGATAAATAAAAAAGTCACACATAAAAACGTGTCCTTATTTCCTATTCTAAACTTTCAAATTAAATCTTTTAATTTTAATGTTGGTAGAGTTTTGAAATTGTTGATTTTTTCTAATTTCTTCTAATTTTGTTGTATTCAGGAAACGAAGAGGCCCTCTAAGGAGATGCAGGTGACGATTGCGAGGCAACTCGGTCTTGAGCCGACCACCGTAGGCAATTTCTTCATGAACGCAAGGCGCCGATCTATGGATAAGTGGAAGGACGAGGATCCGAAGGCAACATCCGGCTTGGAGCAAGACGACGGTTCCGGACATGGCGGTCTTCATCAGGAGCATGCATCTCAAGACGTCTTGTGACAAGGCTCAGGAATCACGCATCGGCTCGTGTTCCTGTGAGCGACCGCCATGGACTCGTTACCTTTTTTGAGCTGTGGCCCATCGCCCTTGCCACTTGCCCTTGGCTCCCAATTGCGCCTTGCCCTATCACCCATTCATTCGCTACTTGTAGTCATTGATTTGAGAACGGGCATGAACAATTTTACATTTATTTATTTCTAATTGAATTAAATAATAGATTGAAATGAAACCTCGGGGCCAGAAGATATTTCCGAAGTGAATAACTAACTTAGGCTCCTAAAATATTCTTTTTATTTATTTATTTTATGTAAGTTTACGAAGAGAAGTTTAGAGGGAAGTTCACTTAAACAGACATGAAGCAGTTCTCTGAAGGTGTAAAGGGTGAACATAGGAAGGTGAAAGCCCCGAAAAAAGTCACCATCGGATCACAACGTCGTATCGTTGGAATCGAAAAGGAAAATAAACCAGGACATCATCAACCCCAGGCCCACCAAATTATCAAAGTGAAAATATTTTCAAACGTGTAAGAGTGTTATATATAACAATGCATTATGCATATAGTCATTTTACTTAATTTATTTAACCATTTAAATATAATGTATTTTAATCAATTTATATTTATTGTACTTAATTAAGTGTATATAAATGTTGAAAAGTAAACATATTTGCAATAAATAAGATATTAAAAATTAGATAGAGAAATAATTAACTCGAAAGTTACTTTTCTGGTAAAATTTTTATCAAATATTTTTAGTAGGGAAAAAAATCTTCAATGAAATGATAAAACTAGAATAATCATTTCTATCCAAGTGTTGTATTTAATGTTTTAATTACTTATTTATTTATTTATTTATTTATTATACCAAATGGTCGAAATTACCTTTTTGGAAAATGAGCAAGAGGATTTGGAAAAGTTTTATTTATACATGTTAGAGGAGTAAAATGAAGTTAGATTTTATCACAGTGAGAGAATTCTAGTCAATGAAACTAAGAGATATTCCTATTAATTATTCCTCTTATTATTTAGAGAGTTATAATTTTTATAGATGGATAGGTTGATAAAAAATCTCTACCAAAGAATTTATTTTCTCCTAACACTCATGAAAAAAAAATACATCCAAAATTTCTAGGATAATATTCAGCTCCATTAATATATTATGTACATTCAGGGTTTTTTTTAATGTTTATTTGTAGTTAGTTGACCATGCTTTGGGACTAACCATGTGGGCTGATAGAATAATCTCCCTACCTCAAAAAATTTATTTTCTGATAACACCACTGATAAAAAAAAACATCCAAATTTTTTCTGATAATATTCGACTCCGTTTATATACATTCCTATTATATATATACCAACTGCGAATCCCGCCTTCGGTGGGCATCTTTATATCCAGGAGGCTACTACTCTGGACTCCCGTACGCCACTGGTATAATAGAATAATTTAAAATCACTCTTGAAAATTTTAGATTTTAAATTATTTTTGAATTCCCCTGTATTTATTTAAGGCCAAAGCACGGTTAATCGAGAGATCACGCCGTCCTCGTAGCGCAAGCCAATTATTATAATGGATAATATATATGGGTTATTTTAATTAATATATCTACAAATCATTCCAATTGGGTTTACTTAGAATTAAAATTAGTTAGGAATCTAATTAAAAAAAGTCTTATGACGAGTAGGAGAATTGTTTAATTTATAAGGAATAGTTTAAAAGGATGTTTTTTTTTGCTTAATATAAATTAATATACATATTTGAAAAATAAATGCAAATTCTTTATAAAAAATATGAGTTCATCGTTTTAATTAAATATATTACGTTTTAGGAAAAATGTATTTTTTTTTTTATTTTATTAGTATTACAAAATTTTTAAAGCAATTTGACGAAATTTTTGTTGATAAAGGAAACATTTCTCCTCAAATCTAATTTTTAATTAAACAGTTGAATCATTTTTTATAAGAAAATTGCCTCATAATATATAAAAAATAATATTAATTTTTTTATTGTATATAATAAAATAAATTCAACTTTTAAATTTTAATAATTGTTATCATAAAAAGAAGGCTATATAGTTTTAAAAGGCCTTGCCTTCATCATGAATCTTCTAATATAAATATTTCACATGCCTATTTAATTGAATGTGAAATATTTGTATTAGAAATTAAACTTTAGATGGGTAATACCTCAATTAAATAATATTTATTTATATTAAGCATAACTTACACTCTTTGATCTATTTCTTTTATGTTGAGAATCTCTTAATATAGAAATTAAAATCTTTGAGAAACTCTAGTCTGAATGAGAAACAAGAAAATTTATAAATCTTCTATTATTTATTCGTAAATACGAAGCTACAAATTTATCAACAGCTTTTCTTTTACTCATTCACGAAGTTCGAAGACCCAGCGGGTGAACGTGAACCTTTGGTTGTATATACGTTAGGCGAAGACCGACAATCTAGAAAGTGGTGTGTTTGGATTAGTTTACATTTTTGTCGATTTCGGATTTTTTTGGATTATAGTCAAAAATGAAACCTCCCGTTTGTTTCCTAAAAAGGGATTATGGGACATGGATAATTTGTTTCATTAACAAAAACTATATAAATTCATTCATTTGTTATAAACATTTATTTGTCATTAAAAAAGATTTCTGAAACAGCAAAAAAAAATCATGACTTAGATTATATATATGGTATACATATATCTATTATTTGGAGGGATGAGTGCAAAAAAATTTTTATTCTAATTTTATAGTGTAAATTTAATAAATAATGCTGTATTTGCTTAACTTTATAAAAGTAGCTTGAAAGGAATCTTGGATTTTATTATTGAAATGAATGAATAAATTATTAAATTGAAAGTTACTTTTTTCCGAGCGTAGCCAAATTTTTTATCAATTAAAGAATGTGTCGGCTGAATTGTTTATTTTAGTTAATTAGTTTAATTAAAAATAATAATAATAAAATAATATGTGTGATTTCAATAGAATCTGTATTCTGTATATTATGTATATATTTTTATAAAATAGTATATCAAACGGTTATTTGAACGACAATTTTTATAATCAGTAATTTATTCTAAATTGAAAGTTTTTGCCGAGAGTAGCAGAATTTTTATATATTGAAGGAGGCAATAAAAGAGTGTGTCTTCTGCTGGAATTATAAATTTTATTTATTTATAACGAGACTATTGTTTCGAGGGCTTTGCCCTCTTCATCAGTCTATTACAATGGATTCACAGGAATTAATTTATTTCATTCATAAATTAATTCCTGTGAATCCATTGTAATAGACTGATGAAGAGGGCAAAGCCCTCGAAACAATAGTCTCGTTATAAATAAATAAAATTTATAATTCCAGCAGAAGACACACTCTTTTATTGTCTCCTTCAATATTATTCAATTAAAGGAGACAATAAAGAATGTGCTTCTGCTTAAAAATAAATTTATTTTTCCAGCAGAAGACACAATCTTCATTGTCTCCTTTAATTGAATAAATTACTGATTATAAAAATTGTCGTTCAAATAACCGTTTGATATACTATTTTATAAAAATATATACATAATATATGGAATACAGATTCTATTGAAATCACACATATTGTGTTATTATTATTATTTTTAATTAAACTGATTAACTAAAATAAACAATTCAGCCGATATTTATTATATTGCACATATTGTTAGATCTAAATTTTTGACGAGACCTTTCATTGAATTGACATAATATATTTCACCTTCACATAATAATGGTTTTTACTGCACAAAAATTCGAACTCTAATTAATTTAAATTGAAAATTCTTCAGGAAAGAAATTTGAAATCGTTTTTTTTTTAAATCATTTTTTATTTATTTATTTATTTTTTGAAAACTCAGATAGTGTACCTACTAGCCCTAAATATTGATTATATTTATGTGATTTATTTTAGTTTTAAACCTGAAAAGTGTAGTTAAATAAATTAAAATTACTAGGTATTATTTATTTATCAATTCAATCTTAAAAATTTTTTTTTAAACTTTTCCTGCAAAATGATCAAATTTTTCAAAAGTTCTTTTAAGAAAAATAAACATTAAATATTATAATTGTAGTGTATTTATAAATAACCAACTGTGATTGACGATACCTAAGTCTCGCAAACTTGTTTACTTTTCTCATTTGTATTTAACCATTTGTGTATTCATTATCCATATTATATTTATTATTTATTTATTATATACAATTGTGATGAAAATATTTATCAGGTAGCTGAAAATCATTCCAAATGAAAATTAATTTAATTTTTTTTCGTAAGCTCTCTATTTCTCGATGTTTATTTATTTATAAAATGTTCATAAATGATATAAGCCGTTTTTTCTTATGTTATGTTATGGATTCCATAAAGCGAAAATCATTTATTGTAATTTTTAATTTCAAATAATAATAGGCTTTTGGAATATTGTTCACAGAGTATTAAAGAGAAATCACTGCGTGAGTAATTACAAATAAATAATCAATTTCGGTGAAATAGATTAATTCCATTTGTATATATGAAATTATTATTAACAAATGAGACTCACCCAGAAGTGATTTTATTTACTTATTTTTCCGAAATTTTTATATCTATTTGTATATATTTTGTATGAAGGTCAGTTTAAGCATTCCAAAAAAAAGTTTTCTAGTCAAAATAAAAGTTTCGCTTAACAGTATTTGTTCATCTAGTCTAAAGTAGAGTTGGAATTTCTTTAATTGTTATCAAATGATCCAAAGGAATTCTTGAATATTGTAATGAAAGTAATCTTATAAAAAAAAAGAATTGTTATCCTATATATATTATATGATTTTATGTTGTTATTTATTAAATGGATTGAAAAACTGTTGGATCAAAATTGAAGGTGTCTTCGAGTGGAGTTTCTTGTTTCGAATATCGGTCGATTTTCGGGGCTCCTCACTCTTTACCACCGGAGTGAGAAGCCTTTGTGTGGAATGCTCTTTGTCCTCGGTGTTTAGTGATCTTGCACATTAAATAAATAATATCTCGTTAAATATCCCACCTTGGACAAACGTTCTCGTTCTATTCAAATATATAGTATATATTGAATTATGACAGGCTAATGATGA